>JAODAL010010560.1:0-104491 GCA_025379985.1 Phyllomedusa bahiana
TTTGATAGAAAATGATTTTGGTTTTATATTTTGCATCTTTTTAAATAATTTTAGAAATTTATTTTATAAATCATTGTTGTAACTGATTTGTAACTAAGAGTCTCTATTGGTCTTTTAACATAAGGTAATTGTAACTGTCATATTAAACACATTGATTATTATAGTGTTGATCAACCATTCGGAAAATTACGTTTGATCAAATTTCCCAAATTTCTCAAACTCAAACCCAAACTTTTTACTGTTCGTTCGAGTAAAGTTCGAGTTCAACACACCAGTTTTATTTTCATTTTTAGCTGCACCCGCACTTTTGACGGCCATCCAATCAATCAGACTCAAGAAGTGTCAAAAACAAACGCTGAGGTGTGGGCTCCACTGGCTCAAAATCACATCCCATGTTATATAATTTCACTTTTTTCCCGTGTGGAACCATTTCCAGCTCATCTCTGTACGGTAGAGACCGCTCTCTGTCTGCTTGCCTGTATGCAGGCAAAAAATTTTGTTTCTTACGATTTTAGACCAAAAAGTGCTTTTTTAGTTTAGTTAGTATTAGTTGGGGGGGAAAGCAAGCTTACAGAACAAAGACAGAATAGTTGGGGTTTTGTTTGTTGGCTGCATCTGCCCCAAACCCCAAAGCGTTTTTGGCCTTTTTCAGGCCACAAACCATAACTCTCAAAATCATTTTTATAAAAATAATTATTTTTGAAATTTTTGGGGGGGAGTTATTGCATAAAACACCGATAAAAATTTTCCCCTAAAAAAAACATTTCAAATTTTTGGTTTTCTGCAAATTATTCGGGTTTTAAGAAAAGTAAATTTTGGGGTTTTGGGGCCATAATTGTAATTCCCCTTTGGGATTTTCTTGCTGCCACCACATATATATCCATGTACAAAGTTTTAAACAAAGGCGTAACTTAAAGGGTCTTGGGCCTGGTGAAAAAAATGAAATGGGGCTCCTGACAGTTACCATTGCCATTCCAATACAGGGGGCTTCTTAGTTCAAAGAGCTTTTGGCGGGTGCAGGGGCCCCCTAGCCTATACCCCCGCACTCCATAGCTACTCCCGCTTGCAAGCTGTCCTCATGTTTTTTAGTTTGCCATTGGAAAGGAAAAAGTATTTTACCTTCAATTTTTTTCTATCACTCTTAAGCCAAAATTTTTTTCACTAAGTTGTTCCCCGTACCTTTACGTTTTGGGTGGTAAATTTTCCAGCTTCTCCTCACCTGTAGGGGAAAAAAATTAACCAAAATCTTCTTCCTTTACTTTAAGGATTCGAATTTGACTTGAACTTCGAACCGAATCCTCTAAGTTCAATCAATTTAACTTTTTAGGGTTCGCTCATCACTAATTTCAATTTAAAATTTAAATGAGCCCAAATGAAATAATTGTAATAGGGCCCCCTTATTTCTGTATGTCTTTTGTTTAATACAAGAAGGTGTCTTTGGAGCTATTTGGGCCCTATAAAGGCACCAATGTAAAAAACATATTTTCTACTTTTGAAAC
This sequence comes from Phyllomedusa bahiana, assembly GCA_025379985.1. NCBI lineage: Eukaryota > Metazoa > Chordata > Amphibia > Anura > Hylidae > Phyllomedusa > Phyllomedusa bahiana. The sequence continues at coordinate 1,500 of JAODAL010010560.1, forward strand.
CCCCCTTTTTTAACTAGCCTTTGTCATGTACTTTTATAATTTATTAGGGTCCTGGGAATTTTTCCCTTAGAAATATTTCTTCAAAAGGGGTTTTTTGAGGGGCCCCAATATCTTTAAGATGTTACTTTTCCGGGCACGGAAGGGGAAACCACGGGACCACCTCAACATGGTGAAACCCACCCAGGGAACGGAATCAAAGGGTGGGTTTCCCCGTTTTTTCACCAGAGCCCCCCCGCAAAACCCGGGAAGGACTTGCGGGCCGGGGGGAGCCCTACCGGGTTTCGTCCCCCCGGGACGGAAAACTTGTGCGGGGCCCACCGAATTTTATACGTGGGGGCAAAATGGGCGGCAGGCTCGTAGTGGGGGTCAGGCGGGGGGGGAAAAGGGCGGCAGAAAGGATACGTGGGCAGTAGACGGAAGAAAGGGGTTCGGTACAGGGAAAATTTCGGGACAAGACAATGGGAACGCTTTCCCATAGGCAAGGCACTAAAGATCCCCCCCAGGGAGCGGGGGGAAGCGCCCGGGGGTGAAATAGAGGCATTTGCCCGGCAATTACCCAATTACCCGGCGAAACACCCCCCTTTTAAATCTCACAGAGCCGGCGCGCGCCGCCTTAATCACGGGGAAACGCGGGGGCGCCAAACGGGCGGGAGACTGGGGGGGAGCCCGGAAAGCGCGGCCGGGTAAGTAATTTAAAAACCCGGGGGAGCGATGGGGGCCCCGGCCCGCCCCGACACCCGGGCGGCGGCGGCACCCGCCCCGGGGACCGGGGCAGACTGGGGGCGGCCCCCGCAGGGGGGAAAATTCGCGGGCGCCGGACGCAAAAAGTCCCCCCCGCCCTTACCCCCTTCCCCCCTTCCTTGGCCTGGAAAAAAACCCTTTTGCCCAACTCAGGGTTCCAAAAAATTTGCCCCCCCGGCTCCCACGATCCTTTTCCCGGGACCAAACTTTTTTCCCCAAATTTCAATCAGGAAAAAACCGCCTTCCCCTTTAAATGGTCTTCATGCCAAAAGGATCTAAATTTACAGTGAAAAAGGGGTTGGGGAAGGGGCCTCCCGCTTCGGGAAGAGGGACCCTTGAATTCCTTTTCGGGAAAAACTTTTTTCAGGCCCAAACCGGTTTCCCCAAAAAGGGGAACTTTAAAAAAGAGTTGGGAATAGCATTTTGGGTTTGGGGAGCCGGAGTTTGTGGGCCCGCCGGGGGTTGTTTGCGGGCGATACTTAAAAGGGTTTTCCAAAACGAAACCGGGGGGGCCCCAATTTTGGTACAAAGGGGACCCTTCCCAGCCGGATATATCTGGCCGATAGCCAACCTTGTCGCCAGGGGGGAAAACACTGGGAGGGCCCTTCAAAATTCTTGTCCGTTTGGGGGCCTTAAATCCCTTTGCGATGCATGCTGCAGAGCCCGGGCCCGCTTCTTTTTCCCAAAAATGGAACCCCAATTTTGGGCAAGAGTGCCCCGCTGCTGGCATTTTTCCGATAAAAAGGAGACAATGGAAATTTGGAGGGGGGGGATGCTGGCCATAGACGATGAAAAATGGGGGATTACCAGGGAAATTCCACTCAAGGGGGGGAAATTTAATAGGAAAACCCCGCCCAAAGAAGAAAAGCTGGCCCAGTCATCCGGGTTAACCGGGGGAAAAAAAAGCCCCGAAAATTTAGCCCCCCCCAGAATCTAAAAATTGTTTTCCTCCCATTTTGGCCGTTGGGCCCTGGGGGTTTGGTAGGGGAAGAAAGTCGAGTTTCCCCTGCAACCGAAAAGCAGAGGGCCCCCCCCAAACCGCGACAAAAATTTGGGACTCCCCAATCCGAGACAATGTGCTCCCAAAGCCCCGGGGAAAGGGGGGAAAAGGATGGGGGGGAAAAAAACGGGTTTTGGCCAACTGGGGGGCAGGGGTACCCGGGGCAACGGTTTTAAATTTTGGTTTTCCAAAAAAAATCTTGGGAAAAACGGTCCGCGACCACCCGGGATCCCCGGGGTTGCCCAAACAGAGGGGGGCAGATCCGTGAACGAAACCCCTTCCCCACTGAGCCCCAAAGGGGGCCCTAGGGATGGCAGGGGGTTTGGAGAAAACCCCGGGGGGTTGGGGCGAGGAGTTTTGTTTACGGGGGAAAAGTAACGAAAAGGACTTCCCCAAATCCTTGATGTCCCCGCAATTTTCCCCGGCCCACCAGTAAAAACAGAGATTAGGGGGAAGGTTTTTACGTGCTCCTGGGGGGCCAGCCACAAAAACCGTTTTTCCCCATTTCAAAATTCTCCTCGGAGCACAGGCCCGGACATAAGTTTTTCCCCTTGGGGGAAACCCTTTAAACGCAATCTACGGGAGCCACCGAGATCGGGCCTTTTCGGGGAAAATTTAAAAATGGGGGGGTCCCCCCCCTCCTCCCCCAAACACAGGGGAGAAAAAGGGAAGAAGGGGGCGCTGGGCCCTGATGTTCTTCTCTGCTGGCCGAAAATGAAAATCTGAAAAATTGAAGCGCAAAGAAGAACAGGGACCACCTGGGCTTGACGGGGGGTTAAAGGCCTTGGGCCGTTTGAAGGAAATTGAAGTTTTTTTAGGGTTTCCGAAGGGGAAAATGGTGATGGGATAGTGAGCACCCTCCAAAGAAACGCCACTCCCTCTAGGGGCAAAGCTTGATAGCCAAAAACCCACCCGGTTTTTCCGAGGGTGAAAATTTCCCCCGCAGGGGGAAAAGGGTTCTTGGAAAGAAAGCACAGGTGCCATCTTCCCTTTGGGGCCCTTCTGCAAAAGGGAATTTCACGGCCACCCCCCGACCGAGGGGGCGCCACCTCCAGAAAAATGGTTTTTTGGGAATCCGGCCTGGTCGGGAACGGGGCCCGAGGGGAAAGCTGCCTTAATTTAGCAAACCCCCTTTTGGGCCCTCTGGCGGCCACTGCCTAGGATTGGATTTTCCTTCTTTGGTAAGGTGAAATTTGGATGGGGTTCCCCCCAAAGGGTTTAGAATAATGAAGGATAAACTGACGGTTAATAATTCGAGAACCCCAGGAACCGTTTGTTTTAAGGCTCGTCGGGGGCCCACCGGCCGGGGCCCCATTTTAAAAACCCAGCCGACAGTTTGGGCGGGAAAACCCCTCTGTAACCCGCGGTCCCGAGATGACTAACCAAAGGAAACGGGGGGCCGGGTTTCTGGTGGGAAGAACATTTTCCCAATTTAAAGCGTAAAAGGGTGGTTTGGGCACGAAACCCGCTCCAATACCGGGCCCCGGAAACGGGGGAAGCAAATGATTTCCCACATCGGCAAGAAAAACCCAAATGTGGGGTCTAGGAAGACCACCCCACACGGGGAAAGGGAGACCCCGGAAGATATCGTTCACGAATTCCGGGAAACTGCTGGGGGCTTGCACAAACCAAAAGGGCAGACTAGATATTAAAAAAGGGGTCCACCCCGGGTTTTAAAAAACAGTTTTTTCCCACTCATCCCCCTTTTCAAATGCGGATGAGGTTTTGAAAGGCCCTCGAAAGGCCCAAAACCCCTTGGAAAAAAATTCTTGCCCCGCAAAACCCGGCCCAAAAAAAACAGTTCCCCTTAAATCAGCGGCAAGGGGATAGCGGTTTTTTTTCCGTGATCTTGTTAAACCCCCGAAAAGCCCGTTTTAAAACCGGCCTTAAAAGGGAACCCAAATTTTTCCCTTTTGCACGAAAGAAAAATCCCGCCCCCCAGGGGAGGAGGACTTGCGTATAAACCCTTCTGCGGTTTTTCCCTTAATATGGGTCGACAGGGGCCTGGGTCTCTGGTACCGAGAGGGGGTAAAACCCTGCCCCTGGGAAAAGGACTGGTCCCGGCAAGAAGATCGATGGGGCAGCATAGGGGCGATGAGGGGGAAAGGGATTTGGGCCTGAAACCCTCCGAAAGACGCCCGGGCATTTTCCCGGGTTTTTCCCTGGGTTTAAACCCGGGGGAAAGGGGCCTGAGGACGGTTGGGAAGGAAGGGGAGCGCCCCCGGGCGAGGGGGCCCCCAGACAAAATTCCCGGCCCATTTGGGGCCCCCAAAAGCCGCACGACCCCCGCCGGTCATCCCAAAAAAAGCTTAAGGGGCTGGGCGCTGCGGGCCACGGGACCCCCAAACAGGATCCGAAAAGGGGAAAGGGAACCGAGAAAACACGTAGGGGGGAGATCTTCCCCTTATCGGGGGATGGCCCACTGGAGGGTCACCGGCTTGGCCCCAAAAAAAACGGATGGCGTCCCCCAAGGGGCAGCCCCCGGGTGCCCGGGAGGAAATCCCCCCAAGGGTTTCCCTCCAACTAACCACAGGAAGTTTGGAAAGGGGGAATACAAGGGCGGGGTTGTAAAAAATTCCCCCGGGAGAACCGGAGTCCAAGGGGCCCCAGAAACCTTTGGGTTACAAGACCCAGTCGGTCCTGATCTCCACCGCATAAATCAGGCTGGAAGGAAGAGTTTTTCACCTAGGGATCCTTTCCCCCAAAATAGCCTGGGGGGGGCGGGGGTTCCCGGACGTTTGGGGGGGAAACGGACAGCTCCTCCCAAAATGTCCGGACTGGCGCAGTACAGACTAGCTTCGTTCACGCCCACGGGATAATTCCTGCTCAGAAATGTGGAATTGATCCACCGCATGGGTTTTCCCCCCCAATGGGAAGAGAGGAAGCGGGAGAGGAGGGCCTTGGGAAAAACCCAGCCCAGGCTTGGGGAAGACCCCGGGGGGGGCGCGCCAGGTCGGGGATTTGGGGGGTACTCTTCCCTTTCCTCTCTGCGAAGCGCACCTCAATGCGTGTTTCCCGGGGGATTAAAACCCCTCAGAGAGGGGTTTTGGGAAATCTTTTTGCGGGAAGGGCGTCCTTTTATACTGCTGGAAAGGCCTTTCTTAAAATTTGGGGCTAGGGCGGCAAACATTCCCAGGACAGCCCCTGATTCCAGGGGGTCGAAACTGTACAGCGTACTCTCCGACTGAATTTTCACCCTGGCTTAGGTTCAAAAATGCCGTTTTCCCCCCGAAGAGGGTCGAAACTGGTTCCCGAAGGGCACTGCGGAAAAAAAGCGAGGAAGGCCTGCAGAACCGCAGTCACCGGGGTCCCTCCTGTCCCTAGAGGCGTAGCCCAGGGCCCGGGGCCCTTTCCCCACAACCCGGCTGACCACAAAAGCCCAACCCTTTGGAAAGTTCTGACAAGGGAAAAAGGGCCCCCCCTCAAACGAAGTTCAGGGGGACTGGGTGAGGAAACCCCTGCCAAGCTTGGATTAAACCCTCAAATTTTGGGAGGGAGCGAAAACGGAGCTTGGGTCCCCCGGGGCCAAATGGAAGCCGCCGGAAACGGAACGGCCACAGGGGGAAATTTTGGGGGTTGCTGCGGCGTGACGATTTCCCGCACCCATGGGGGTCAACCTTCTCCAGCTGGGTTTCCCCTGCTGGGCCCGTTTCTGAGACTGTCCGGGGCACCCCGCGAGAGGTCCCCCACACTGGGGCAGCGGTGTCTTTTGGGGGGATCCATTTGGGCCATCTTATGTTTCGGGGTTCCCCCGGGCACGGAATTGGGAAACCACGGACCACCGCCCCGCGATGGTGGGAAGCCACCCAGGGAAGGAACTAAGTAAAGGTTCCCGGGATTCACCAGAGCCCGCCGCAAAGCGGGGTGGATTGCTGCGGCGGGATTTTACCAGGTCGTCCCCCCTTTACGTGACTTGCTTCGGGGGCACCAAGTATAAAACGTGGTGCAAAAACTCAGGCAGGCTCGAGTCGGGGGGCCCGGAGGTCAGGGCAGGGGAGCAAAAATACGTGGTCAGTAGACGGAAGCAAGGGTAAAGGGACACGTGAATCGGGCAAGACAATAGGAACGCTTTTTTCCAAGGCAAAGGGACTAAAGATCCGGCCCGGGACGGGGGGAAGCGCCCAGGTTTAAAAGAGGCAGTGCCCCGGCAATTTCCCAATTACCCGGCGCACTGGGCCCCCTTTTAAAAACTCACAGAAACCGGCGCGCGGCCCCCTTAAAAACACAGGGACGCGCGCGCCGGACGGGATGAACTTGGGGATAAAAAGGAGCGCGGCCGGGTTTAAATAAAAAACAACCGGGGGCAGTGCCCCCGCCGCCCGACACCCGGCGGGGGGCGGCACCCGTTCCCCGGGGCCCGGGGGGCAGAGTTTGGGGCGGCCCGCAGGAGGGATCGGGGGCCCCCCGGACGCAACAATAAGATGAATAATCATAAAATAAAAGTTTACAACTTTTTATAATGGAAAATTTTTTTGGTCTTTTAAATACTGGTAAAATAGACAAAATGAAAAATTTGGGTGAAATTTTTTTTGGGAATGGAGGAAATTTTTCATCCCCAAAAGAAAAGCAAGAAAAAAGTCCTTTTTTCATTTCATGTTTTAGGAGGGGTTTTAAAAAAAACAAATAGGGCAAAAAAAACATAAAAACCTTTAATGTTTACCGAAAAAACGGTTTCCCAAGGGGGAAAACAAAAATTTTCCAGGGTTTTTTTTTTTTTTTTTTTTTTTTTTTAAAAAATTTAAATTACAAAAAAGAGCCCCCAAGTTCCAAACAGATTGTTTTCAGGCAAAGATCTGTAAAATTGTAAGTTTATCTCTATGAGGATAATTACATAGTGTTTTATCACATGTCTGATGCGTGATATCTATAATGTGGGATGCTTCCCCCAAGCTGTTGCGAAGAAGAGATAATTAGAGGTGTTTAGCTATGTGATGCATGTAAGCTCTTTGTAAAACAAGAATATTGCAAATCCAATGTGCAATCTGACTTTAAAGCAAATTTACCAATTGCTAAGAACAGTAAAAACCCAAAATGTAGTTCTTAGAATTTATTCTAAAGACAATGAGATCTAGGCCAAAATTAATGGTGTTAATCTGCAGGTTTATCTATGTGAGACGATTAACAATGTCTGTGAAAGCCTGCAAAATAAAAAGACTCTTCCCAGATTCAAACAGTTGGAAAGGCTAAATCTACTCAATTCCCTTTTTTCATGAAATACAGAATTTTAGATACAGAGGTAGCACATAAAGGACGTCATGTATGAACGGGGCTGCGCCAGATATCTGGCATCTTTTCAGCCCGATATCAGGCGCAGCCCCGTTCATACATTTGTAAATTTATAGCTTCGCTACAGCATTTCAAGGCGCGTTATATAGAACAGGTAGAGCACTTTCAAAGTGGTATACCTGATCCAGAAATGTTGCCCTAGCTCTAGAATGCGCCTTATTTATGACCCGCTGTAGAGCAGGTTCATAAATCAGGCGTGTTCTAGGCCAATATAATGCGCATTAAATTGTTGCATGTCGCCCAAAATGCCTTATAGGTGGAAGGTGAGGGGTTGGGAGAGAATGATGTAGATGGCCGTATGTCATTGGCAGGTTAGGGAGGTATGACTAGCATGGTAAAAACATGAGGAAAGATTTAAGAAGATGCAGTCTTGATCGAGAAATTTATAGATTGATAGTAAGCTATTTGAAACAGAATGTGGTTCAGAAATGAGTAGATTATGCAGTTTTAGCAGTGACTTAAGAGGAAAACGGAGCTATGCGTTCAGTAAAGATGACCTAAATTAACAGTACGCCTATTAATGGAAATGTATGATTGCAATGGTCAAGTGTCACCTGTTACCTGGTGGATCTCCCAATAGCATGCTACGCAACTAGGCTCGATCTGGCCCACAGGGAAATCCCCCAGCGGGCCCCTGAGAGTGACAGACCTGGAGTTACTTTTCAAGTGCCTTGGAAGAAGCAGAAAAGCAGAGAAAAAGAGGCAGAGTATAAGATGCATGTATGGTAGATTTAGAATGGTCCCCCATAATCAAGTCCACAGGTGGACTCTGGAATCAACTTCACTAGTAGGCCCTAGGCACCCCAGTCTGCCCAACTTCTTCCTTTGATTCTTTCACACTTGAAGAAGACCTACAACGCTTTTGTCGGTCGATTAGACTTAAGGTTCACTTTAATCTCACTCCTGACCGGCCCTGCTCATCAGAGACAACACCATCTACACCCCTATTCTCTATCTCAAATTTTAACCTTAGGACTAAGTCCAATTATAACCCTCCGGCACACCACCATCCGGTAGAGACATTCATCAATCTTGTTAAGAAAGATATATCTAAACTCACAACAGAGATTTCACAGGGGGAATATAGATACCGCTCTAACCTTACATCTGATGAATACCAGGCACTACATAGCCTATGCAAAGTCTCTGACATCATTATCAAGCCAGCGGATAAGGGCGGCGCAATCGTGGTGATGGACAGGTCCATGTATCTTGAGGAAATCAAACGTCAACTATCTGACCGCTCCACATACAAACCTCTAGATAGGAACCCTACCAATACTATCAGCACTTTAATCAAGTCCAAACTTGAATATTACACAACATCTAACATCATTGACATACGCACGGCAGAATTCCTGACCAATCACCACCCCATTACCCCAGTTTTTTACGTCTTACCCAAGATACATAAGAACCCAATCAAACCCCCAGGCCGCCCTATCGTAGCTTCCACTGATTCCATTCTAGCACCACTGGCTATTTTCCTTGAAAAAATATTGACTCCACTAATACGTCTAACTCCCTCATTTATCCAGGACACATACGATTTCCTTGGTAAAATTAAGTCTATTTCACCTCTCTCTGAATTCCATCTATTAGTATCATGGGACGTCACGAGCCTCTACACCTCCATTTCACATGACCTTGGGATACAAGCAGTAGACAAATTCCTAACTCTCAAGGGTTTTCACGGTGAAGCTAAATCCTTCTGTTTGACCTCCTGTCCCTTATCCTACATAACAACTTTTTCTTGTTTGGGGATCGTTTTCCTTCAATGTAAAGGGACCGCTATGGGCAGTAATATGGCCCCGCCCTATGCTAACATATTTATGGCCATTTTTGTACAAGAACATGTATACAACCACCCTCTCTTTCTGTCACATGCTAAATTATGGCTTCGTTACATAGACGATATTTTTTGCATCTGGTCTGGCTCATTAACTACCTTACTGGAATTTCACACCTACATCAATTCGGCCCTTCCTGACCTACGGTTCACCATAGTACACAGTACTGACAGTATCAACTTTCTTGACACTACGATCTCTTCTGATACTACAGACAATCTTACTTCCGACCTCTATAAAAAACCCACAGTTTACTACATTTCCGGAGTAATCACGCTCACAACACTAAGAAATCATTACCTCGCTCCCAATTCAAACGTATTCAACAGATAGTACATGACCCTCTAGTTCGCAATACGCGACTTCGAGAGATGGCCGACAGGTTTGAAGCCCGTGGTTACCCTAAAGATTTACTTGAACAAACTATGGCCTTCTCATCTACATCCGACTCCAGTCCACTCAGGACTAATGCTAACACCAAACGTATTCCCCTAATACTTAAATATCATCCCTCTACTTTCCAAATACAACATATCATCCGCAAACACTGGGCAATCCTCTTACGTTCATACCCGGAGGTTGCCGAGTTTCAGAACCCCCCGATGCATTGTCACAAAAGAGACAGGAACCTCCGTGACCGTTTTGTCAGGGCTGACATCGGCTCCTTTCGCACCACGACGCGACAAATGACTCTCTCTACTCCCAGACGTGGCACATTCCCATGCCTGAGCTGTGCTCAATGCTCATCTGTCACCAAGGGCAGCCATTTCACTCACCCCTTGACTGGTCAACAATTCCCCATTAACGGCTTCTTCACCTGTCTCTCTAATCATGTGATCTACCTACTTAAGTGTCCCTGCGGCATGGCCTACGTAGGCCAGACCACTCAAGCAGTCAAGGCCCGGATATCAAAACATAAATCCACCATCCGATGTCAAGAACTATTGCTACCCGGTCCAGCTCATTTTGCAAAATTCAACCACCAACCGTCCCAGTTACGGTTTCAAGTAATCGAACAGATTCCATTACCACGGCGCGGGGGCAACCGTATCGCTACCCTCTTGAGAAGAGAACGCTATTGGATCCATACTTTGGGCACTTTGGAACCCAACGGACTCAACCGTGAATACGAAATACGACTCTGATATACCACTATACAACTATCTTCTGTATTATGATTTCTTATTTTTCTCGTTTTTCTCATTTTTTTTTTCTCATTGATCCCCTTTTGTGACCTCCGAGTCTATTTTTCACTAAATGTGATTATTTTTTTTATTTTTGTTACAAATGATAGTGAATCTCATTTTTTAGTCTATCTGTCTGCGAACCGTAGTTTTAAGCATTATGATTCAATACCGCTTATAGGTTACTTATATTACTAATGAGGGCAGTCAATACCCATGCATCTTGTTAACCTTGTATATTTGTAAATATTTTTGCATATACTTGTAAATATGTGTATATGTCTTGTATAATGTTCTCTATTCTTACTCTACAGATGAGATAATTCATATTCCAGCCATGGTAATATAGTCTTTTCTCTCTTCTTTTGTTTATCTAGTATGTCTATCTTATTTTTCCTCATTTCTCACACTTTATACCTCTTATCCTTCATATTCCTCTGTCATTGGTTGCCATCCCCCTTCTCCCTTCTCCTTCTTTTTCCTTTCTCTTTTCTTTCTATTCTACACCTATTTGCGCTCGTCATCTTCCTATTCAACCCGGTCAGTGGTCGCTGCACAGGCGCGACTTCCGGCGCGTGCGCAGTCTCTTCCACTGTAACCGTTCCGCCCGATTCTCTTTCCCTGTTTCCTGTCACTCGTGCGCAGGCGCGGTGAGTCCGGCGCATGCGCGGCTGCCTTTATAAGACGCCGTGCTTGCCCGGCATCACCGACGCCATCCTACATCACCGGACGTCCTGTCCATTACCTATATCATCTAGGTGAGTCCCCTCCCCGTTCTCTCCCGAAATTCTTTTTTTTTAAATTGGCCATTTATTGCTCCAATCTTTTCCCTTTTCAGAGACCATTTTTGGGGTCTCCATACCCAAGAGCTGAAACTTCTCATACTTCCTTGGGGTTTTCCTTTTTTTAAAACCCTTACTTTAAAAATTTTTTTTCCTTTTTTAAATTTTTTCTGTTTTTTTAAACCAGCATTTTCCCCCCCCCCCCCCTTTTAAGCGTAAAAACTTCCCCCTTTACTGGCACCCCCCCTTTTAAAACCACCCACCAACTACCATTTTTGGGAAGGGAGTGTTTTTTTTCATTTTTTTTTTCATCTTTTCCTCCCAAATAAAACCCTTTTTGGCTTTTTTCTTTATAAAAACCTATTTCTTTTACAGAGGGGAATTCCCCCCCTCCCCAAAAACCCGGGTACTCTTTTTTTAACCCTTTTTTAAACTTCTTTAAAACCCTTTAGTGGGGTAACCCCCTTTAAACCTTTTAAATTTGCCCTTCCTCACTTACAGTGTCTTACTATCCTTCCTTTTTTCCCCTTTCCTCTTCCCTCCATGATATACAGCCCCCCCTCTCCCCCCTTCCCCCCCTCCCCCCTTTTTTCTTTTTTGCTCCCAGCACTTACATTTACTTTGTTCCCCTCCAAACCCCTTTCCTTCCGTTTTTTCTTTTATATAAAATGTTTTTTTCCTCCCTCTTTTTTTTTTCCTCGAGCCCCTTCAACCGGGATCCCCAGTTTTTTTTTTTTTTCCCCTTTATTTTCTTGTTTTCTTTAATGCTTTATGACATACTCACGTACTTTTTTTTTCATCACAATGTTTCTTGAAAAAGGAAATTTTTCGCCGAAACTTTTGCTAAATTCTACATCTGAATAAAATTTGGCCCTTTTTTTTGGTAAAACTTTTATTGGGATATGTACTTTCAGCTAATTTTAATGATCTGTGCCGGGGGGTCCACAATTAAAATTGAGTTTCCCATAAAGCAAAATTGGGGAGTGCATGGTTTTTCTATTAGTATAAATTTAAAACCTTTGGGTTCCATTTTGCACCCACCCCCCTTTAGGGGCCCTTAAGGTGTCCCGCTATCATTTTCTATTTTGCCCAACTGATGAAACCCACACACACATTTTCCACATGCCCGGGCATTACCTTCTTCCAACAGGGTCAAAAACATATGGGCTAAGACACCTGATTGAAAAGGCCTCTGATGAACAGGCTTCAGCCTAACTTTACAACCCAAATTTGCAGGTCTTTTTTCACCCCAAAAAGCACACCCCCAAAACCCAGCCTCTTGGGCCCAAAACACCCCTTTTTTAAATGCCCCCTTTCCCCCCCTTTTATGGGAAATTGTGGTAAAAGCACCCCAGCACACATACAACATAACGTAAGGCCCTTCCAGGGCACTGGGTACCACTAACTGCTATTTGAAAACTTAGAAAGGTATAACAAAATGCCCTTAGAGGGGAATTAGTTTTTTTAACTTTTTAAAAAGTTATTCTATACCAAACTGAAATCAAATGTAGGAACTGTCTTTATTAATTCCTTTAGAAAGGGAAAACCCAAATAGCTTTTAATACATATTTAATTGTATAGGGGGAATTTTAAAAAAATTTTAAGCATACATTTTTACAAGTTTTTTTTTGGAAGACTAAGGTATAATAGTAATAAAAATGAGTTTTCTGTGTGGGGAAATAAATCATTTGACCTTAAAGGGGGTTGTCCCCCTAAAAGGGATTGCATTTTATTTTAAAAAAGATCTTGCAAAAAAAAGGGCACTTTTCAATTATGTTTTTTAAAACCTTGTCCAAACCCATTCTGAGATATCCCCTCTTGTAGGGGTTTGCATCAGCTCCTCGGGTCACTAAAGCTCAAAACCTTTTTGCTCTTTTCCGATGGGCGACAGCACTGGCCCGTATACCTACAGACCTGGTTTCAAACTGCAGCCGGTAAAGCCAGAAAAACACCCCCGAATTCCAAAATGAAACCAAAAAAACGGGCCCTTGGGGGAAATTAATCAATGTGGTGAGAAAACCCCCCTTTAAAATATTTTGGGGACAAAAGAAAACAAAATAATTCCCAAAAAAAGGAAGTTTTTTAATGACCAAAAGTTTTCCTCGTGCAAATTAAACGTAGCAGGTAAATAAACACAAACAGCTTGTACAAGGAAATCCAGGAGCGGTTGTAACCATCAGAGACTACTGTAAACACTTGGGCTATGTCACATGGGGTTGGACAAAAAAACTCACTGAAAACCAAAAACCTAAAAATTTTTATAAACATTTTTTTGTCCCAAAATTGGGGGGGCCTATAAAAGCAGCGAACAAATGGTTTTTTTGGCACGTTTTTTTTGGGGGTTTTTTTTTAAAAAACGCGTTTTTTTGCGAAAAGCAAAGCATTAAATTGCTTGGATTTCGGCAAAAAAACCCTGGGCCCAAAAAAAGTCCAGGAAACCCACAAAAACTTCAATTTGTAAAGGCCCTTTTCTTCACAAACAAAGGTTTTTAGGGCGTTTTAAAAAAATGGTTTTTTTGGGAAATTGAAAAAAAATCCCGTAAACCGACTGTCAAAATTTTTTTATTTTTTTTTAATTTTTAAAAGAAAAACCATGCAAACAGTCCCCCCCTGCACGGGTTTTTCCCCCAGACGGTTTTTTTTAAACCACCCGGTGTTTTCCTAAAAACCTTTTGAACAAAGGTCAATTTTTTTCGCCTTGGGTTTTTAGGCCCAAACATTTAACATGTGGGGTGTAAAACAAACTAAAGGGCAAAAGCCATCCCCCTGTGTGACAAAAAAACTGGTCGGAAAAAAACCCAAATGGGATTTGGCCTTTGCCGTGTGATGCCCCCAAAATTTTCTGACCTGCTCATCATATTTTGCAAAATATTTTCAAAAAACCCGTAAAAAAAAAGTTCTGGGAGACAACAAACTTTTTTTACTATACAAGTTTTATGGGACCTCTTTTTAGTTTGGTTTTTTTTTGTGTTTTTTAAAAAAAAGGAAAAATGCTGAACAAATGGACGTTTTTTGTTTCAGTGGAAAACATAGCCTTTAAAATTAAAAAATAGACAGTAAAAAGCATTTAAATAAGGGTAAAAAACTTCAAGAAAAAACAATTAAAACAATTTTTTTTATAAAAAAAGGAAAACAAATTAGGTTTTCTATAGTAAAGCAAATCGGTACATTCAGAATATGACAGCAAATTTTCTAAAAACTTGATAAATAATTTTGTGTACATTTTCTTTTTGTAAAAGTAAGGCTTGTAAAAAAGCACAAGGGGCCGGGTGGAAAGCCGATATACTCCCGAGATGCCTTGTCTCGGTGGGAAAAAACCATAAAGTACTGGTGTCACGGCCCTTAGGCCACTAAAACAAATTTTACCCCGGGACGTTTAACATAAAAAAGCTATGCATTTTAAACGGGGCGGCCTTTTTAAATGGGTAAACCCCAAAAAAGCTGGGTTTGGGTTTTTGGGTACTCCCATATTTCCCGGGCCAGGTTTTGGGTTTTGTGTTTTTTTTAATTCTGGGGGGGGGCCCCTTAAAATTGGTAAAAGCCTTTTGGGCCCCGGGTCAGGTGGGGCCCAAAAGGGGGGCGTGTTTTGGGGTTTTAGGAGGAAATTTTGCCCAATGGGTGTTGGAGGGGCCCGGGAGAGGGACGGGGGGGCCTACCCCCAAAGGCTTGTTTGGGGAACCCCCAAAGCTGGTGGTCCCCTTAATTTCCCTTGGGGTGGAGAAACTAACCTAAAGATTGTGATTCCCTTTTAACCCCCGGGGGGTGTTGTGGGCTGAATTCAAGCTAAGCTGTTTTGTTTTGCTCGGTTTTTTAAAACCCTTTGGGGGAAACCCTTTAAAAACCATACAGAGGAAAACGGAAATGTGGGTTTTCCCGTAAAACCATTGGCCCGAATTTCCCACCCCAAGGTTGGAAGGGTGCAAAATAAAACCTAAAAACTTGTCCCCGGGGTTAAAAAAACTGCAACACAGGCAAAAACCAAAAGCTTTCCACTTTGGGGAGCTCATCAAGCACCGGTGCAGGGAAATCTGCAGCACAACAAAGGGCCTTTGGGAAAAATGCAAAACCGCACATATGCAAAACCCCGAAGGCCCACCCCCAGGGCCCCAAGCAGCAGCCGGGAAAGGGACAGGGGCAATTGCAGGACAGCCAAAAGGGGCCCCAGCCACAGCAAGGGTCCCCTACAGAACCCCTCAGGCTTTAACACCAAAAAAAATCCGCTGCTAACCAAACAGGTGTCCCGTTTGGGGGCCTTCGGTCCGGGGAAAACCCCGCTACACCAACCCGTGAAAGCGGGCCCTCAGGCTAGGGGGAAATGCAAGGAGGACTGCAAAAAATGACTCTGGGGACGACGTTGAGGCCCTTTCCCCACCGTGTTTGAGCGGGTTTTCAGGGCCCGGGGGAGCTACCATCGAGCATGGGCTGAGGGCCCCGGACCCCATTTAAAAAAAGGGGGCCCTAAAAGGGGTATTTTGAAACCCTTTCCTTGCAGGACGCTAAAGAAAAAAACCCCCCCCCAAGTTTAAAAACGGAGATTCCTGGCCCCGGGCGTTACAAATTGGGAGTTTGGGGCCCAGAGTTTAACCCCCACTGGGGATACAGGTTTTGGGGAAACCCCAAAAATCACCGGGTGTTTGACCTGTTACATCTGGGCCAGAAAAGGTTCAACCGGAATAAAGCTCCCCCAAGCTAATGGGGGAGCCGGGGGGTCATGGGCATTTCATGCTTTTCCTCCCCCCGCCCAAAAAAAGTTTGGGGGTTTTCGCAGGCTGACCCCCCGACAACGGGAAAAACCGGGTTTGGGCTTTGGGGAAAGAAACCCGCCATGGAGAAAACCCCGGGATCTAGGGGGTCCCCGAAAAAACCCCCCTCTGGGGGGACCCCAGAGGGAAATTTGGGGCCTCAGAAATGGGGGGCCCAAACCCTCCCCAATGGAGAAGGGCCAAAAACCCGGGGCAGGGCCGACCCAGGCATCAGAGGGGTGCCCAGGGATATAATTTGCTGGCGATATCAGGGCCCAGGTCACCGTGTGGTCCAGTGTCCCCTCACTACAGAGCCCATGGACTGCTTTGCTGCACGTCGCAATTCCCTTTTCGCGCAACCGGCTTGCAGTGCCATATTCCAGAAAGGGGAGGGACCCCAGTGTTGCAATGTGACTGTGATTGGGGCCTTGGTTTCAGGACTCTTGGACTCAGGGAGCCTGGTCATGCTCATTACGGCCACACTTCCTCATGAACTGGTCCCAGGGAAAATCCTGGGGGTTACCTGTATTCACGGGGACACCAAGATGTACCCTGTGGTCCAGGTGATCCTTGAAACGGAATGGGGAACCCTGACCCACAATGTCGGAGTGGTTAAAAATCTAATGCATGAGATGATCGTGGGTCGTGACTGCCCTTGGTTCTGGGACCTGTGGGGGAAATCAGGGGTTCCCCGTCATTCAGAGGAATCTGAGAGGACCCCAGAGTTTCCATTATCAGTCATGGTAGGGGAAGATGGTGAAGATGCCCATTTGGAGGAAAATGATCCCCTGTTAGATGTCTCTAGAGGCTATTTTGGTACAGCCCAACTCCAGGATTTGACATTGAAAGAGGCCATGGGGAGCGTGACTGGCCTCAATGGGGTACCCCAGGAGCCAGGGGCGGAGAAACGGTTCCCGCACTCTGCTTTGAAAAATGACCTGTTGTACCAGGTGACCAAAATAAGGGACGAGGTGGTGGGACAGTTACTAGTCCCGGGGACATATAGGCGTCTGGTCATGGATATGGCCCACTCCCATGTGCTAAGGGGTCACCAAGGGGCCGACAAGACGCTGGAGAGAGTCCTGCAGCGTTTCTATTGGCCAGGCTGCTACAGAGAGATCAAAGACTTCTGCCACTCCTGTCCTATGTGTCAGGTGACTTCCCCAGTAGCCCACTTCCGTACTCCCCTGGTCCCCTTGACAATTATTGAGGTCCCTTTTGAAATTATAGCAATGGATCTAGTAGGGCCATTGGTGAAATCCGCTAGGGGGCACCACTACATCTTGGTCATTGTGGATTATGCCACCCGATATTCCGAGGCTGTCCCAATACGAAATCCCTCAGCCAAGGTTATAGCGAGGGAGTTGTTCTTGGTTTTCTCCCGGACGGGGATTCCCAAGAAGATCCTAAAGGATCAAGGAACCCCGTTCATGTCCAAGGTGATGAGAGAGCTGTGCAAGGTTCTAAAAGTCACCCAATTGCACACATCGGTCTACCACCCTCAGATGGACAGGCTGGTGGAACGATTTAATAGGACCTTGAAAGCTATGCTGAAAAAGGTGCTAGAGAAGGATGGGCGGGACTGGGACTGTCTGTGACCGTATTTGTTCTCAATCAGGGAAGTACCCCAATCCTCCACAGGGTTCTCCCTGTTTGAACGTCTGTATGGCAGGCACCCTAGGGGGCTGTTGGATGTGGCAAAGGAAACCTGGGAAAGGGAGGTTACTCCTCATAAGAGTATTGTGGAGCATATAACCGAAATGCAGGAGAGAATCTCCCAGGTGATGCCTATCGTAAAGGAACATCTCCTTCAAGCACAAGATGCCCAGTCCAGGATCTATAATAGGTCTGCCCAGCCAAGACAGTTTAATGCAGGAGACCGGGTCTTGGTATTAATTCCCACCGTTGAAAGCAAGTTTCTAGCCAAATGGCAGGTTCCCTATGAGGTTGTTGAAAAGGTAGGGGAAGTTAACTATCAGGTACATCAGCCTTGCAGGAGAAAGCCCTTTCAAGTGTACCATGTCAACCTGTTGAAATCCTGGAGAGAGGAAGAGCTCCCTGAGTCCCGTTGCCTTACAGGTCAACCCTCATCCGAAGTGGAGGCAGTGAGGGTTGCAGAGACCCTGACCCCCTCCCAGAAGCAAGAATGCAGAGAGTTACTCCAACAGAACAAAGATCTGTTCAAAGAGACCCCGGGCCTAACGAACGTAATACACCATGAGATAATCACAGCCCGTCGGGAGGTTATTGCAAAAGAGGTTCAACGGATGTTAGAACTAGGAGTAATTGAAAGGTCCAAAAGTGTATGGTACAGCCCCATTGTACTGGTAGCAAAACCCAATGGAGAATGGAGATTCTGCAACGACTACTGTTGGTTAAATGAGCTATCTAAGGTGGATGCCTAACCCATGCCCAGGGTAGACGAGCTGATCTCACGAAAGGGTATTCTCAGATCCTGTTAGCAAAGGAAGTTAGAGAGAAGACCGCGTTTTCCACACCCGAAGTTTCTTTTCAGTATGTCCGGATGTCGTTTGGGTTACAGGGGGCCCTGGCCACTTTTCAGAGGGCCATGGACCAAGTTCTACATTCGCATAAGAAATATGCATCAGGGGTGTGGCCTAACCATGGTGGTGTGAGGAAGTCTGCTTGGGAGCTCCTCGTGCCTCTTCCTCCATTCCGGCATTTTATACCACTCTGAAGATGGGGAAAGCCACCAAAAAACAGTGGTCCAAGTCGGCCCAAGGTCCTGGAACCACCCAGGGCACTGGCCCATTCTTTTCCCCCGCCGCGGCCTTTATCTCTGCCGGGGGGAGACCACAGGGTCCCTAAAGATGGCCCCGAGCGGAACCCCCTGAGCGCATCGTTTAGTACCAGCCGGATGCCTGCGATCCCCCTGAACCTCCGTCAAAGTCCCGGAGCTGCGCTCAGGCGGCCCGGGGCCCGGATCCCCTGAATCGGGGGAATCCCCTGGGGGCTCTTCTTGCTGGGGGCCGCCGACTCTCATCACGAGGTGCGCTCAGTGTGGACGGGCGCCGGCCCCTGCTTGTCTCCCTTGCTCCCTTCAGCCCCCCGAGGGAAACCCCGCGCTCAGAGGGACCACTGCCGCGCTGGCTCAGAAAAGTGCCGGGGGGGGAGAGGGGATAGTACAAAAAGCTCCGGTGCTCCCTGCTCTAGGCTAAGAAGTGGGATGGGGGACCTGATGCCCCTCATTTCGGGGGGGGCTGCCCTTTTTGCCCAGGAGGCATTTTGGCCACTAATGAGCAACAAAAACAGTCTCTGCCTGGCCCCCTCTGGCCTTCCAGGATATACCCCTGGTGCCCAACAGCCCCAGCCAGGCCCCCAACCCACCCAGGCTACAGGGGGAATAAGTTTCATCAGCCCCACGGTGCACCCGGTCATGGACCTGCATTCTCTCCTGTCCCCCCAATGTTCCCTCATCAATGCCCCCCGGGGCCCTCCCTAACACTGAGGGCTCACGGCTCACTCCCCATCATGGTCAATGGGACCTTTGGGGCCCTCTGAAAATCATAATCAGGCCCCTTCCTCTTCTGGCACGTACATTATGTTATACAAGTCCACAAAACTGAGCTCAGGTTTCCTTTGGAAAACTTCTACCCCCTGATCCCCCGCCTCAACTGCCCACAAACGGGGGCGAGTCTTGATGGCATTTCAGCATTTTTTTCCCTTTTTCCCCCACAGAAAACCTTTTCGGGTCTGTGCCCCTGCTTCCGTTCGGTGCCTGGAAAGTCCCAAATGGGATGTACAGGCCGGCCACTGTGGCTGATGGCGATGTTAATACAATCTCTCCCCCCCCAGAGGGGATTTACTGCAATTGCGAAGCGATGGTGGGGGATTAAACAAAAATTTTTTCCCCCTTTCGGGGGGGGTTGGCTCCTTAAACATGAAAGTTGAAGGACTTGACCAATCTCGACGCATACCACTAATTCCTGGCCCCTTGCAGGGCAAGTTGCCCAGCATTCTGCCCAACTTTTTCCCCTTGCAACAACCCCTGGACATGGGAAAATGGAGCAGAGGGAATAACCTGCGGGTTGGGGGTCTCCCTAAACCTTTTCCGAACTTGATCTCTTCAAAGTATCTCTGAAATATTTAATGACTTGCTTGGTCGTCCGGCTGTAGCCCACACGAGATAAAATAGGGCCCACGACCCCTACGTCCGCCAA
Source organism: Phyllomedusa bahiana (assembly GCA_025379985.1). NCBI lineage: Eukaryota > Metazoa > Chordata > Amphibia > Anura > Hylidae > Phyllomedusa > Phyllomedusa bahiana. Next base: position 21,266 of record JAODAL010010560.1, read on the forward strand.
ACCCAGATGACCCCGCCCTCGGGACGTGATCTGCCGGATCCATTATTTCCATGAAGGGGGGAACCCTTTTTATAAAAGCCGGGGAGGAAAAAAATGTGACTTACCGCAATCCCCCTATCAAATCCTACAGGATTATCTAGGTTTACCGGCTCAGGGGTCCTTGTTGAAACCAATTCGGGTGTTCTTGGGGACAAAAATTCCCCCCTTTTTTGGGGGGTATCCTTTTTGCTTTAATATCTGTAGGGAAAAGCAGACCTTACGATCCCTCACCAAAAGGATTTTCCTGGTTCTTAAAGCTTAAAGTTAGGGATCTTTCATTCCCGGGATGGCCTTTTCTTCCCCCTTCCCCCCAAACACGCACCAAGGGAGGGCTCCTGCCGGTTTCCCCTTGTCTCCGATGGTAAACCCCCACCCGGGGAGCAGCGGGGTAGAGCGACCCGTTCAAAAAGATCCGGGGCATCCCATCCATCGGGCCCAGGGCTCCCCGTCTTCCTCTATGGTACCTAAAAGGGGCGATGGGAAACTTTTTCTGGGTTCCAGGTCCTGCTGTTAGACGCTTGACTGTCTGAACTTTTCTGTACTGCTTGTCTGCTGCTCCCTGCAATTTTTGGGTCTGCCAAGGTGGGGTTTGTTTTTTTATTTTTTTCCCCCCATAATATAGCCCCCTTTAGTTCCCGGATATGGCATATCTATCTCCAGAGGCTCTTTCCCCCCGTACCTGGGTTAACCCGTTTTCCCCCCAGTAGGGGGAACCCTGCGCTGTTTTCCTGGTGCACGGTTTTTGTTAACTTTATAGTTTTTTTTTTGGGGAAAACCGCAGGCCCGTGTAGTCTGCTTTTCTTTTTTCTGTGTTATTGTTTTTCGTCTTTGTTTGTCCTCTGTATTGTGCCCCTTCCTGTGTTTTTTTCCCTTTCCCCCCCCCCCCTTTTTTTTTTCCTCTTTGGCCCGGTCCGGGGTGTGTCCTTCGCTGCCTTATTGCCCCTTTTTCCTTAGCCTTGGGGGTATCATGGGACTCTCAATGTTGCACCCCTTCAATCCCAAAGGCTTGAACACCCTGAGAAGCAGCGCAGGTACTGCAATCATTTTCCATCGGGTAAGACGGACAAAAATTTGTTTCCAGGAAAACACATTTTAAGGTAGGTAATCCCCAAAATCAAACATAGCACTACCTACATGGCCCCTTCGAAAAATTTCAGCCAGTCTAGACCCGGGGGAGTACCATAGCAATCCATCATAATGGGCTCACCGGGCCCTTTTTCCTGAATTGTTTTGAAGTCGTTCCCTCATTCTTGTCCTTTCCATAGGGGAAGGCGTTTACCATAATTAATGCCTATGCACCCAATGTTCCCAGGCTCCTTTTTTTGACCATTCCTTTGACATCCCTTTCCTTTGGGCTAAGGGAACGGTGACCCTTTGGGGTTGATTTCAATATTACTTTGGACCCCACCGGATAACTCGAGGGCAAATGGGTTTGTCATATTCCCCATTAAAAAAGTAAAGAGGGATTTCTCCAACTGCAGTTGCGATGCAGGGGAACAGAACCCTTTCTGACAGGTTTATTCTTTTTTTTCCCCCTCCCCATGGGTGGTACAGCCCCTAATACATTTGGGGTCCCACTCGCTCTGCAGTGGTGCGACCCCCATAGGGAACATATTTGGTGGGATCATGCGCCATTTTTTTTGCTCCCTCACATTTCCCGGGCTGTAAAACGGGACCTGTGGGGAATTTGGGAAAACTAAACGAGTCTTTTTAAAGGTTTCTTTTTGTGGGGCGGAAGTCAGTAGAAAATTTCACAATTCAGGACAGCATGTTGGGGGCCCCCTCTTCACCGGCACCCCAGTGGGAGGCTTTTAAAATGTGGGGTCAGGGGGGTTTGGTAAAACAGGGGCCAGATTAAAGGGGGGACGGGCGGGCATCCCTACGCGGCACTGTTAAGGTTCAACATTTTGGAAAGGTGCAAAAACCCCGGCTCTTTCCCCTGCGGTTTGGGAAAATTGCAGGGCGCGGTTGGAGGTTAAAGACTCCTTAGGCCGCGTGGGGCAGTTTTATGCAGCATTGTTGGGGAAATTTTATAATCGGAAAAAAATTGCCGTAGCTGGCCAGGGCCCTCGCTCTCGCATAGCACGTCCCACTTCCCGCTATTAAACCCCTGCTGATGTCGTTGTGCCTGCCCCAATGACATTCCCCAAGACCTTTCGGGCCCTTCTACCCAAAATTGTCCCCTCCTTCCCCTTCTAGCGTTTTAAGGAAAAGCCTTCCCCCCATCAGTCCCCTCTTTCCCGGGTCCCCTCGTTTGTTTTTCCAGCACTGGGAAAACCCTTTTTTGCTGCAAAGATTGAATTGGTGATTAGAGATTTGGGGGGAAAAGAGCCCCCGGGCCCCGGGTGGCTTTACAGCCAATTTTTTTAAGCTTTTCCGGACCAGTTTTGGGTCCTTATTTTGCGGACATTTTAAGCCATTCCCCGGGGGAAACCCCTTTTGCCTCAGGGAACTTTGGCGCATGTTGCATCGTCCCCCAAAACCCGGAAAGGATCCACCATGTAGTAGTTATCGCCCCAAATTTTCTTCTGAAGTTGACATCAAAAATGTACGCTAAACTTATAGCGAACCCGGCTTAAACCCCCTTTCTTGGGTTTTCTTTTCACCCACCCAGGTAGGCTTTGGCCGGGTAGGGGGGCACAGTAACCGTCAAATATGGACATTATCCATCTGCTCGGGGCTCACAAACTCCCTGTTTTCCCTGTCCCTTTATGTGGGAAAGGCCTTTGCAGGATACGTGGGTTTTTCTCCTCAAAATTTGGCCCCCATTGGTTGGGCCCCAACCCTTTTTCAAAAATTTTTGCCTTGTATATATTACCACAGCACGTTTTAAGGTCAATGGACCCTCCTGAGCCCTTTTTCCCCTTTTCAATGGAACAAGGGAGGGTTTTCCCGTCCCCCCTCTTGTACATATGGGTTATGGGAACCCCGTTGGTTCCATCAGAGCATTTCCCCTTTTTAAGGGTCAACATTGGAGCGCGAGAATATAAATGCTCAGCGTTTGCTGTGACCTTCGGTAATATTACACCCACATTTTTGCTCCCGGCCCCGATGGAGGTGATCTCGCAATTTGGTGCTTGGTCCAACTTTAAGATCAATTCATCTAATCGGAAGCCTCAATGTTGGTTCTCTTCAACGGAACAAAAAGCCCCTTTAGTCGAAAATTCCCTTCGCATGCCAAGAGTTGGGATCTCTTACCCTTGGGGTACGTATCTCCCCTGATCTTTCAAATTATTTTTGATAATTTCACCCTTGCTAATCAGACGACCCAAAGACCTGGAAGCCTGGACTAAAAAGGGCCTTTTTCCCGGTTTGGTAGATAAAACCCTTGAAGTGTGGTTTCCCGAAAATTTCTGTATCTATTTCAACGATCCTACAGACCCGTCTCATTTTGGAAAAGTCTCTGCGATGCTTCTTATTTTGTTTGGGTGGCCCCTAAACCTAAAATTTTTATGATGTGTTGATCAGACCAAAAGGGGCAGGGGAGTAGGGGTTCCAGATTGCAGGTATATCTTTAGCTGTGCGTATGGCGGATTTCTGGCCTTGGGCCCAGATCAAAGCAGGAGGTCGTGGGTGCGTTTTGGGGGGGGATATTTTCCCTTGTCGGGGGCAGTGCTCCCTTTATTGGCTCCATCGGGGCCCTATGTCTTTTTTCTTTTTTAGTACAAAACACCTTTGAATAACTTTACGCAGAGGAAACCTTTAAATTTTTGAGCGTAACGGTCCTTGCGCACCGTCACGGATCATCCGGGTTTCCTCCCGGAACTCTCGGCCGTCTTCCTGGGGGGAAAAAAAACTTTCCATTGCCTTTGCGCGTGGCTGCAGCAGGATGATTTAAAAATCTATGGGGACATCCTTGGGGGGGTATTACCCCTTAGGGGGTTTTTATCAACACATCCAGTTGTCCCCTTTTTTTTAATAAAATAAAAAAAATTTGGGTTTAATTTGGCCGCTCATGATTTTTAGAAAGCAATTTTTTGCTCCTTTAGTCCATCCATGCCCCTTTCGGGGGTATATAAAATGTTGCTCTCTGCTCCCTCCTCTCAGCTTCCTTCCTTTTGCCGTCAATGGGGGAAAAAAAATGGGGGTCCCTTCTCTGACTCTCGTGGCACAGATGTTTCCAATTGACCATAAGGCTCTGATAGACTAAAAAATCAGGAAAAGTTTTTCAAATTGCTTTCCAGATGGTACAGGGGACCCACTGTTCTTTTATAAGTGTATCCGACAGTTAGATCAATGTTTGGGGTTTGGGCGGAGAGGGAAACCCGTCACCCAAAACTTGTGGGGATGCCCCGACTTTGGAGTTTTTTGGTCTGCAGTCATTGTTTTTAACAAGGAAGTAAAGGGAGTTACGTCCCCGATTCTCCAGAGCATTGTTATTTTTCATGTTAGGGTCCTATCAAAGGTTTTTGAAAACCTCCTCCGTTACCCCGTTGCAGGCAGTAAATTATTATTCCACTAGGTGGAAGTCCCCGCATCCCCCCCGTTAGAAAATGGGGGTAGGGGATTGAGTCTATCGAGAAGGAGGAGCTGATTTTCATGCCCAGACCAATTGCTTCATGTCAGCGTCCTGGTTTCACTGGGGGGCATTCAAAACCACCCTTATATCTCTCTATTTTTTTGTTTAGGTCGGGATTGGTATCCACGGGGGGCTTTTTTTCCTGGATGGCCCCCCTTACCCGTGGTTTTCTGAAGTGGGGGACGGCGGGGGGGCCTTAGGTAGTGACACTTGGGTCCACCGCGGCCTGGGCGTTTTTGTACCCCCCTTTCCCTTCCCCCCCCTCCTTTTTTTCTTCCCCCCCCCCTTTGTTTATGTGTTTTTTTTGCCTTGTCGCGTCGAGAGTTTGGTAATTCTTGTTCTCGATTAATTTTTTTTGTAATGACGGTGCTATTTTTTCCCTTTTTTCTTTTAATTGACCATATCGGGGTGGGCATTAAAGGTTAATGGTCATTATTATGATATAGTTTTTTTCCCCGAATTTTTGTCACGTTTTGATATCGTATGTGTTAACCCTGCATGTTGGTGCGGAAATTTCCCCACGTTCGTATTGTTCTTATTATTTATGGTGCTTTTTTCGCATATTATGCTTGTATTCTAATATGTTCATCTTGTTCTTCAATAAAGTCCTTTCGAATGAGAAAAAAAAAAACGAAATATGCGTCAGCCGTCAGCCTACTTGGAGGACATTGTCATCTTTAGTCAGGACTGGGAGAGTCATCTGAGGAAATTCCAGGCTGTCCTGAATGCCCTAAAAACAGGCCGATTTAAAAACAAACCCCGAAAATGTTCCCTGGGATGGGGAAAACAAAATATTGGGCTACATAGTGGGAAGGGGGTTTTAAACCCAGATAAATAAAGTTGAGGCTATTCAGAAATGCCCTCCCCCCCTCACCAAAAACAGGTCAGGGTATTTCTTGGTATAGTGGGGTATTACAGGCGATTTGTCCCTAGGTTTGCCGAGATAGACGCCCCATTGATGGATTTTACAAAAGGTGGAAATTCTGCTATGATTAAGTGGTGTTCCGAAGCAGAGGGGGCTTTTCAGGAGCTTAAACAGCCCCTATGCCGACAACCAGTGTTGGTAGCCCCGGACTTCTCCCAGGAATTTGTGGTCCAGACGGATGCTTCGGATGTGGGGCTGGGTGCAGTCATGTCCCAGGTGATAAATCGGGAGGAGCACCCGGTAATGTACCTGAGTAGGAAACTCTCCCCAACGGAAATAAATTATGCCATTGTGGAAAAAGAGTGTTTGGCCATAAAGCGGGCACTAGACTCCCTTAGGTATTACCTGCTGGGAAGGAGGCTCAGGCTAGGGTCCGATCATGCCCCACTAAAATGGATGTGGGAGAAGAAAGGAACAATGCGTGAGTGACCCGCTGGTTCCTGGCTTTACAGGATTGCTCGTTCTCTGTAGAGCATAGGCCAGGCAAGTTACAGGGAAACGCGGATGCCTTGTCAAGGGTGTATAGTTTGGTGGCTGAAGTTGCCCAAAACCCCGGTTTTAGGCGGGAGGGGGGTTTGTAGAAGAGCACAAGGAGCTGTAGTGGACAGCCGATATGTCTCACCGAGATGCCTGGTCTCGGTGTGGTAAAAAGCCATATAGTACTGGCAGAGCCGTATTTCCCACTAGGTACCCGTGGGCATGTGCCGGCAGCAGGAGTTTATTTTTTTTTTCTGTTTTGTTTTTTTTCTCCTAACTATTTTCCTCCGGGTATCCTCCCCCCCCAAGTGGTCGGAGCGGTGCGGAGGGGGGGTGTCGGAGGTTGCAAACGCTAGTGACTATCATTGGTGGCAGCGGCGTTCTTCGGGATTCCCTGTTGTTTTTTTGCAGAGTGGCAGCGGACAACAGTGCGCCGGTAGGGACATACTGCTTCTCCCTTCTGGCGCTCCATTGTAATGACAGACAGGCAGCATCAGCAAGTTGCGCTGATGCTGCCCATCCCTTCAGTGGCGCGGTGCGCTGCTGGGAAGGAGGGGGCTGCATTGCCCCTCCTCCTCTCCCTAACAGCGCGCGCCCACCACTGAAGAGCGGAAGCTGCTGGCCGCGAAGAGAGGAGCAGCGCGGCCATCCCACTCCTCAGCAGCGCACGGACGGCGCCGAAGAGCAGAAGACCGAGGCCTCCCGCTCTTCAGGACAGGTAAGTGAATTGGAGGGGGGAGAGAGGGTGGGGGAGGAGGGAAGGGAGAGAGGGGAGGGGGGAGGGCAGGGGGGAAATTGTGTGTGGGTGTATTAGTAATGGTGAGGGGGAGGGCATGGAGGAAATGGGAGGGAGGATATGGTGAGGGGGCCCGCCCAGCTACCTAACCTCTAAAGGGGGCCCGGCTACCTAACCTCTAAAGGGGGGCCCTGGCTACCTAACCTCTAAAGGGGGGCCCTGGCTACCTAACCTCCAAAGGGGGGCCCTGGCTACCTAACCTTGAAAGGGGAGCCCTGGCTACTTAACATCTAAAGGGGGGCCCTGGCTACCTAACCTCCAAAAGGGGGCGCTGGCTACCTAACCTCCAAAGGGAGGCCCTGACTACCTAACCTCTAAAGGAGGGCCCTGGCTACCGAACATCTAAAGGAGGGCCCTGGCTACCTAACATCTAAAGGAGGGCCCTGACTACCTAACATCAAAAGGAGGGCCCTGACTACCTAATATCTGCAGGGGGCCCGACTACCTAACATCTAAAGGAGTCTGGCTACATAACATCTAAAGGGGGCCCTGGCTACCCTTCAATTAGCTTTTTTCTAGAGCCCTTACATGGTTGTAGTGGGTGTGGCTTTTGTAAAGGAGTGTGGCATGATGTGAAAGGGGCGTGGTAATGGGGGCGTATTCGGGTTTAGTGCCTAGAGCAGCATGGCCTATAAATACAGCCCTGAGTTCTGGTGTCAGCGGCATTAGGCCATTGACACATGTTCACAGGTACGTTTAGCATAACTGCTATGCAGTTAATCGGGTCGGCTTCTTACTGGAGTAGCCAAAAGAGCTGGGTGGGTTGGCTACTCCCATATCTATGTCCAGGTCTGGGTTCATGGGCGTAGCTATAGGGGGTGTAGAGGTAGCAGTCGCTACTGGGCCTTGCAGTCTGAGGGAGCCCAAAAGCTCTCCTGTTTCATAGGAAGACATCAGTATTATAAATAACACATGGTAGCTGGGGAGCCCAATTTGACTTTCTACATTGGGGCCCAGGAGCTTCAAGTTACGCCTCTGGCTGGGTTTGTGTGTTACCGGGCTAAGTAAGCCTGGCAGATCAGGTGAGCAGGGGGGCGTGTGCTCAGGAGGAAATCTGACAGTGTGTGAGCTGGAGAGGACTTCTACAGCAGGCTGTTGGTGAACCAGCTGGTGGCTTTATCCTGGTGGAGAAACAAACCTAGAGACTGTGAGTCTTATAACACGGACACGGATGGGCTGAATTCAAGCTAAGCTGTTTTGTTTTGCTCTGCTTACCTTGGTGGATCAATAAACACCAGTACAGAGGAGTAAATGGACTGTGTTTCCTGTATTACCATTGGGCTGATTCCTACAGGCTGGATTCCTGTTTGGAACTTCTGTTACTGGTATATTTTTGGTACCTAAAAAAGGTGTCCCAACAGATCCTGTGACAAATCCATAGGGAACAACAGTGCATATGTAGTCACTTTCGTTCTATGTTTGCTCTGATTGCTGAACATAATGGCTTTCTGTGGCAGACACAATAGTGCTACCTATAAATTCCAATGTTATGAATCTGCATGTTTTATGCTTCCGATCGCTGCTTATAAACTGTAATGCAATATATTGCATGTCTAATATCCAACCATATGCAGTACATTTAGTAGGAAGTACGTGGGATGAGCCACGTAGACTTACAAATTGTGTATGAGAATACACAGAAAATGCAGATCACGACATTACTAATGCCAGCATCTACCAGGAGATTTTTCCAGCATTATCTGCATGGGAATTAAAAGAGTTTAACATTAAGGTGGAAATAAAAAATGTATTTTACTTCAGAGAGCAGTTTAGATTATTAAATTGAAGGCTAGAATATCAGATGGTGCCGATCTTCAGTTCAAAAAGCTTTTCCGTTGATGTAGCTATATGAAAGTTTTTTGTGGGATGAGATGTATTTTTTAATGGATACATTTTTGGGGTACATATAATTTATTGATATGATTAGCTTTACTAATTCTTTTTTAGAAGGAATGAAACAAAAAGGGAAATTCTGCTCTTGTCCTTTGTGTTTTTTTGCAAAAAATAACATGTTTTCTTCACAGTAGTGCTCCAAAAAAATAAATCAATACCACATTTTTATAGTTTATTTTACTGTTTTAGTACTTTTAACCTCTTCTCACCGCAGTCTATATTTTTTCACGTTCGTTTCCCCCCCCCCCCCCCCCTTCACAGACCCATAACTTTTTATTTTTCCACCTACATAGACATATGAGGGCTTTTATTTTGTGGGACAAGATGTTCTTTCCAATGGTGTCATTCATCATACTATGGAATATACTGGGAAACCGCAAAAAATTATAAGTGGAGAAAAAACTTACTTTTTGCAGTTTTGTTTTTATGCCATTACATTTTTGGTAAAAATGATGTATTATCTGTATTTTACAGGTTGATATAAATCCAACAATACAAAACCATTTTCTATTTTTCACATTTTTGCTACGGTGAAATTTTCTGCAAACAATAACTTTTTTGTAGTTTTACCTACAGACGTGAGTGAGGGGGCATTTTTTGCGGGCTGAAGTGTACGTTTTATTTCTACCAGTTTGGAATACATATGACTTTTTTTATCACTTTTATTCCAATTTTTAGGGGACGTGAAATGACCAAAAACATGCAATTTTGTCGTTTGGAATTTTTTCCTTTACGGTTTTCCGCATATGGGATAAATTATGTTTTTAATCAATAAGACTTTTTCAGATGTGGCAATACCAATTATGTGTACATTTTTAATTTTTTTTTTGTAAAATGGCAAGAGATGGGTGATTTGAACTTTTAATATATAAAAAGACTCACCCTTGTCCAGCCACCATCTTGGACAGTCTCAGAGGGTCTTTAGCTCATGGATCGCCGCTTTGGTTAACAGAATGGCACACCGATACCAGGCTTCTGTTTAACACTGACCTCCTTTTATTCCGGTACAGGTTAAACATACAGAAACAAAACAAAACCTTGGCAGTCTGGCCACTACCTAAACATAATTAGCTACTCAATGCTCTGGAACTAATGTCCAGTACCATCAGCACTGTATTCTCACAGTACAGTATGGTAAGGGCTCTCCTGCTCCAACTTCCAAGTAGCAACCAGGCCCCCTGATCACCTGTTGTAGCAGGCCTTTAGTAGGTCTCCAGAGACCTACTAAAACCCTGTCCTGGAACGCAGAAACACCCACCCACCAAGCACTGTAGCTGTCCCAAAAACGCCATTCCAAAAATAGCTGCCTAGCAGCTATTCTAGCTGCTACTGCAGTGTTAGTAACCTAGCATCCCTGACCCAATATAGGTGGCTTTTCCCCACCGAGACCAGGTCATCGGTGGCACATCTGCAGCAGGTCTCCGGCAGCTCACTCTCTAGTGGCAGCAAGTAGTAAAAGTGAAAATATGGCGGCAATGGCCAGCTGCCATGTAAGCCTATTGGAACCACACGATCTCGCTGTGTTCTACGAGGTCTCTAAAGGGTTAAACAGCACGAGCCAGCTCTATTCTGTGCTGTTACTGGAGGTTTTCAGCTGCAATTGGCAGCCAGCACCAGCCTCTTATGTAGCAAGATCGCTACATAGCCCCTTACCAACACTATGACGTACCAGTACGTCAAATGTCGGTAAGGGGTTAGACAATCAAATTTTATGGGAAAAAGTAACTTGTGTGTTGGGTTTCTAACACTGCAGTCATACCAAATACATAGATTTTTTTGGGGTAAAGCATTTTTATAGAAAATGTAATCATTTTTAATGTAAAAGGGTTTTATTTATATTTGTAGGGGTACTTTTGTTTTTAGAAAACTTTATTTAACCTAATTATACTAGGTTTTTTTGTTCCACTAGTGGACTTGAAGTAGTCATCTTTGAGCTCCCTCGATATCTTAAATATTTTAGATGCCATGCTCACTTCTTATCATCACAAGGCATTATGGGAACGGGGCTGAGAAGCCCAAAGCACCCTCTGTTGGATGTAACAAATCCTCAATTTGCTTTTGACCCCACCGAGTCTTGAGAAAGCAAAAGGGATTTTAGCCAAGCCAGTATCTCTCATCTGCAGACAATGCTGTTTCAGGATTTTTGTCCCTCATCAGTGCAGAGCAGAGCGATACTGGCTGGTTGTGTGGGAGGCATTGAGTGGCTCAGGAAGGGAAGATCTCTCTTTGAGGAGAGCACCGAACGAATGGCTTGTAGAGTTATGTTTTGCCTTTTCGCCCTCTACTAAGCATCTGCATATCACAAGGCATCGTTGGATGCTCACTTCTGACTAAGGCCTCGTTCACACGGCTTATTTCGCCGCGGATTTGCCGACGGATTGACGATCGTCAATCTGTCGGCAAATCAGTCAGAAATAAGTAACAGCCCATTTTCTATTGATTTCAATAGAAAATACGGCTCGTCGTTCACACGGCGCGTATTTCCGTGCCGGATTGCCGCCGCGGATTGACGATGGCAATCCGGACGGAAAAACAATGTGCATGTAAATTATTTACGGACGGATTCACCACCTATAATGAATGGAGATGGTGAATCCATCGGGAAATCAGTTACAAATACGTGCCACACTTAGTGCCACTTATTTGCAACTGATTTTCAACTGATTTCAGAACGTATTTACGATCGGCAATCCGATGTAAATACGTTCTGAAATAAGCCGTGTGAACGAGGCCTAAGACAGCAGGAGGCCGGTTTTGTAGTACAGATGAGCTTCTATGACCATCTCATGTATACACTGGTGGGTATCCATAAGATCATTATGACAGATATATCCATCTGTACTGATAGATGTTTCTGTCATTCATTGTTAAGGAGTCAAAATAACTTTGTTCTTTATAAAAAAACAAAAATGGAGACACCACAAAGACCCTAGGCTTACAAATTACATGCAGTACCCCACAACCCAGAAATGACAAAGCATAATGACACGTCTGTAATATTATCTGAACACGGATAGCAATTACATTGTGTTATACTGTTTATTAGACACTATTCAGCAAATTAATTTGTAGTTTATGGTGGTACCAGTGTCTAGAACTGATATAAAGCCAATTATATGGAAGTGTTACTTAGGTACTATATTTTTTAACAATTATAATTTACTGTGTTATAGTCCACTGCAAGGGATGGAGGACTCAAAAAATAACTACCAGACAGGATATCACCCATTTTAAGTTTGGCCATTCCAAGTAATTGTGATTCCTTCCTTTTAACACGGGTCACAGCAACACCTCCCTACATGGCCACGGCAATGACTACACTGCAGTGGACAAAAACACGACTTGAAAACCAAATCCTAACAACGTTCATAAAACTGATTTGTCCACTGCCTGTCAAAAGCTGCTGAAAAAATGTCTGTTTTTTGGCGCATTTTGCGTTATTTTTGGCTCATTTTTGGTGCTTTTTTTGCAGAAATGCACAGCATTGGATTTGCATTATTGGACGCACCAAAAAATGCACCAAAAAACACCCGGTGCTTTACATAGACTCCAATAGTAAAGTTTCTGCAATATGTTTAAAAAAACAACCAGCAAATAAAACGAGCAGAAAAAAGATGTTCTGTGTAGACAACAGGACGTTTTTACTATACAAGTCTATGGGCTTTTGGCGGCAAGGTCGGTTTTTCAGGCAGTTTGTGGTTTTAGAAACCATCTGAAAAATGACATACAATACTCCCCATAGACTTTCATAGAAAATCCGTTCAGCAGTCCCCACTGAACGGATTTTCCACTGGACGTTTTTTGACACCGCTGGCGGTTCCTTCTTCTGCTCGGTTTTTGGGCAGAATATGAACATGTGGGTGTGAAAAGGGAAGGCTTGAGTCCACAAAAGCCCCCCCTAAATGCCAAAAAAAGACAAAACACCAGTCGGAAAACCCAACCGGTATTTGGTTTTGGCCGTGTGAACGCACCCTATGGGACCTCTTTTCAGTCGTTTTTTCAATGTTTTTATAAAACGAAAAAAGCTGAAAAAACAGACGTTTTTGTATGCAGTGGAGACATAGCCTAAGTCCTCTTCCTCCACCAATATTTACAGCAGGGCTCTTTACTTTTTTCAGTGGTCACAACTGGGTTTCCATTTTTCTTTACCAGGATTGACAAGACTGGAAAACACTAGTATTAGCAGGTGTCCATTCCCCGTTGTCCACCGCAGGACCCTCTTTTCTCTCAATGGTCGGGACAAGGCTTCACCATTTTCCCTCAGCTTCAGAACTTTCCTCTCCTGGATATTTGTTTTGGTACTGCAATTGTTTTATGGGAGTAAAAAAGAGAAAAGGACTAGATGTATCTTACTTCACATTGGAGACCTACCACATTGTTAAAATCTGTTGGAAAAACAGATCCATTCATTAGATGACAATTTGTTGTAGAGATGCAATGTTGCTACCACAAAGACATTAAACAGACTTAGCATAAAGTTAATAAAAATTACCAGCTTGTTCAGCCACTTGATTTATTTGTATTTCTACAGATTTAATTGGTATAATAAAGCCATGTAGCGACAAAAGTCATAACCATAAAACTGTAGTTTACCCAAAACTGAAAGCATAAAAAGCCATTTCATACATGAATGATTGTCATTTACTTTACTGAAACTTGTCTATAGTTGTCTCTTAATCAAGAAAATTACAATTATGATAAATGATTAAAAAAGAAAGCAAGAAACAAAATGTATGTGCTATTATTGAGTAAACAGGGATAATAAAGGGCTATAGTTCATGAGGGTAAATGGCACTGCCTACAGATTGCACCTGTCAGCTATGTTTTTCACTTTTATAGTAGCGTGCTTTATGGGCTGCCTGTTATAGCTTCACTTCCCCTAGAGGCACATTAAATTTCATTCAAAATCCTTGTAACCACAATTAATCTTATGTGACATTAATTTTAATGGTACATGGAGTACACAATTGAATGAAAAATCACCGCAAGCTAGACAGGGTACAGCTAATTGTTGCTCCTTACAGCTAATAAAACAATGGAGAACATTCTCAGTGCGACAGTTTTACTTTTTATAAGAAATGTTCATTGACAAAGGAATGTATAGCATCAAGGCAATGTATTGTTACTCATGGCCTGAGAAGCATTATAAAAAGCTTAGAGCTCTAGAATAGGACCATTCCTCAAAGAATATTTCTTAAAGTGCCTCAAAGGCATGTGTTGGGCTGACTTCCTCTCAAGCTAGATAAATCTATTAAAAAGATGTTCGGTTCATATCCCAATTTGTACATTAAGCACCAAATGTATTTTCATTACGTTAAGCTTTTGAATTATTTCCTTCTGTTAAAATCAATAACTTTTAGGGTGTTCAAAATATCTCCTTTAACATGAAAGGTGCACATACTGTACATGTTCTGATATACAATAGTGTATATCGAGTCAAAATCTTGTCATCGGTTTCACATATTATTATTAATGTTTCTGAAACAACCCTAGTAATGTAATTTTACATTTACACTGATTCTTTCAAGAACTTTAGTTTATATAATTATTTTTCTATAGAGATTTTCAACCTTCTATAGGATAATAGCGTTATTTGAATATAATGAGTGCTACAATGTAGTAACTACAAGAGTATTAGCGTAGTGCAAATGTAAAGTGAGGATTTAGGGCGACATATATGAATTTTGGCGTTTAAACACCAATTTTCATGTGCATTATAATAGTGTAGAATGCGCATGATTTCTGTCTTATTATTCTGGCATTTGGCAAATATAAATAATTGTGGTTACTAATAGTCCTAAAACAGATAAGATTTATTCTGATTTCATGTCAGATAGTAAGAAAAACGTGCACATGTGTCTCAACACGTTTCTCCACTAAACTTGTGGTTCTTCAGGGGAAAGGTGAGGTACATATAACTCACAAAATGTAAGATGGTACATAGATCCCATTAACATACTTGGATTAGTGCTGTTGAAGACATATGTGCTGTCAGATTAGCCCCTGATAAGACAGCCTCTTCCTACTCAGCCTGACTTGGGCTATGTTGTTCTTGGTAACATTTGGACTCAGGACCCCAACTCTGCAAGGCAACTGTGCTAATCTTGCAGCTCAGACATATTAAAAGAGGACCTGTGACATCTTCTGACATGTCTGTTTTAGTACATACTTGTGTTCCCTGTTATTCTGCCTCCGATGTATTTTAGAGAAGTCCCTGATAAGTGTAAGCATCAATCTCTGTAGAAGCGAATGGTAGATAGAACTCACTATATTCATTCCCCTAGCGACACCGCATGTGGCGGTCCACTGCGGAAGATGCAATGGATATGCTTCAGGTAGTTTATTAGATTTACATTAGAAATGACATATAGAGGTCAAAACAAATTCCTTTCTCTAGCTCTGTTTAACATGTGTGCTCAATAGCAGAGACAGCAGAAAAACAGGATGTGACTTCATAGCACAGGAGGAGAAACAGAATCTACATGGGAATTATATCATCAATGGTTTTGTAACCATATACAGCAGTGGTCATAGGGTGGGGGGGATAACATATCAAACATGGTATACAACAGATATAATTATGAATACACATACAATAGATCCCAGTTGGAAGCCTTAGCTGGAACAGTACACCTGTGAAATAATAATTTTTTCACATTGTCTCTTATAAATCTGTGTTGTGTTGTTCCTCTGCTACATCTTCTAGAAGTGTATTACTGAACCTGTCATATGGGTGTTACCATACCAGTTTTTACATGTTTGCATTTAGACCGATTGTCCTTTACAGAAACACTATATATGTTATATCCACGGGGCCTATGAGTTTCCCGTCTAGAATTACACATGAACTCTTAGGGCCACATGTATGAAAACTGTCTCGGACTAAAACTCACTTTGTTGCCCATAGCACCCAATCAGAGCCCCCTCTCATTTTTCAAGTGCACTATATGAGATGAAAGTGAGTTTTAGACCTAGACAGTTTTCATACATGTGGCCCTTAGTTCACAGCCAGATGGTTCTACATCCATTCACCTTATTGGTTGCTTTAAATAATTTGCATTGCTATATCCAGGGACATAAATATAATGACAGATGCACATTGTCTTCCAATGACTTATCCACTGCGTAATAAAATGGCTGAGGGCAAGTGGACATCTTTTGTGTATATTGCCATTGGGCAGATAAGTTATTATGCATTATTTGGTTTTGTTTTCTTTGTAGTCATTATGTAAAATTAATTTGTTTTGCACTCAGATTGTGTTTTCTAAGTGCATCATTGATCAGATTTTCTAAATTGCATTTTTGTTCATCTGTTAATCTGTTTTTTCTTCAGTTTAGGATTTATTTTCTTCTCACTACTATTTGTGTATCAGATAATCAACAAAATATTCATAAAGGATGCTGATGATTTATCTAGTGACTGGTGTCTCACTGCTGCTATTAAACAACATTAAATATTATTAGGATTTATACATTAGAAAACATACTGTTACACATTTGCATTCGTTGTATTCAAGGCAGGCAGGATGACAGCTATAGAATTTGGTGCAGCCTCTTAACTACTTCAAATGATACCTGGTATAGCTCACTGATACTTTTCTATATTGTATATGAAGTGGTACTATTTGTCTGTTAATAATTTGCACTTCCAAACATATGTATGTGACTCCAACAATCAGGTCTGCTTAAAGATTACTCACCCAAGAAGAAAGACATGAATTATTTAGGGGTCTGGTCTGAGGTCTGAATTAGGGGTTGCCCATGCTGTGGATATGCAATAAATGGCTGTGCTGGAAATATCCCTTTAATTGTCGGATATGGTCTGGTCTAAGTTATGCATTAATTTATGGGTCTAATATGGGGTCTTAATATATTTTTGGTCTGGTCTAAAGTGTGAATTAATTTAAGGCTCTGGTCAGGGATCTGAATACCTTAATGGGTCTGGAGTCTGAATCAATTTTGGCATCTGGTCTCGGGACTGTGCAGGTGATGTGGGTGTCACGAGCAAGATATAGGTGGAGATTTAATTTGGGTATGCAGTGACAGTGGGAGATCTTAAAGGTGTGTTTCCAAGAAATAAAGTCCATTGCACAGGTTAGCTCTCAACTAGTTGCAAGTCGACCGTGCGAATGAGGAGGGTGGAGTTTTTGGCCGTCCTTCCTATTCTCTTCTATGGGAGTCTAAACATAGCCCCTGTCATTCTCCATAACTCTCTCCACATTCCACAAAGTCTTGTCACCTAGTCCCTTCACTTCCCTTTTCTGCCATTTTTGTCTTTATGCCCTTTTTAAAACCCTGTCAGTTTGTGTCTCACCCTTTTCACCTTTTGCTATTTTTTCCTGCCCGTTTTCCCTGGGTATAGGGAGTACCGAAATCCATTTTTTAAAGTTCGGGGAAATTTTGGGTAGGCCCTGTATTTGGGATTCTGGGCAATTTAAAAAACAAATTATTAGTGAGGTGTTAAGATAAGACACAATGATAATTTGTCCATAGAAATGCTTCAATAATTCTTTAAGAAAAGACAAAATGTCTTTAAGGGGGGAACTTAAATTGGTTGTGCCCCCCTTGCTGAGGGCAGCAAAGCTAGTGTCAGACCTGTGTTCCCAGCCTGTGCCCCCTTATTCTGTAAGATGTGGATTTTTAGAGATTTCCCTCTCAAATGTTATTCATGGCGGTGTTGGCCCCGCCCACCAAACTGCTCCCCCAAAGCGTTATTTTTGTTTTCCCTATTCAAAGAAATAGGTTTGTCGTTGAGGGGGGCGGGGCTACCCTCGGATTGGCCCGGGTTTTCAAAAAAATGACCTCTGAAGGACTCTTCGAATGACTCTTCGGGCTGAAAATGCGATTTAAAATTTAAATACACGAAAATACTTTTCTTAAGAAAAAGGGAACAGCGCTGGAAACAGCAGGTCTGACACTAGCTTGTTCTGTCCTCAGCCAGGGGGGCAAAAACTATGTGACAGGTTCTCTTTAACAACCTGTAGTATTGAATAAATGGTGCAAAATAATTCTCCAATATTTCCTTGTCAAAAACATAATATGAGGCCCTAACAATGAGAAATTAAAGGACACGTCAATTTCTAATACTCTTTCCAATATCTATAACATACAGTATAATTTCCCTTTGTCCGGAGCATAGTCAAAAAAGTGGGGATTTTTTTCCTGTCCCCCTAAAAACATTTTTTTAAAAAGGGTAAAAAATGGAATGGGGGTAAGGCCCCTAATATTGATTTTGGGGTACACAGGCCACTACAAGTAAAAAAGTTCTTTTCTACCTTTCACTTTTTCTTTTTTTTTGCTTTTTTAAAAAAAAATACTCGTTTTGCTGGTCATGAGCATTTCAGTTTTAATGGTAACATCAGGAGAATGCTGTTAGTGATGGTTGTGCTTGGGTCTTAGTGGTGACCTCCCACCTTGAAGGGAGTGGTGAGCCTATAAACCCCCTGCAGTCTGATTTCAGTTTTCCCCCTCGGGGAAATACCAAAAAGGGCAAAATAAAGACTTTAATTTTAGAGTGTTTTTTAAAGTTGGGCTGGGTTAGAAGGGGGGTTAAAGATATTTTAAAAGGAGAAACAGGAAAGTTCAACGTGCTTGAAAAAAGGGGCAGGGACTCTCGAAACGTTGCATTTTTGAGTGTCGGCGGTTCTGAGCGCCCCTCACTACTGCTTATGCAGCGTTGTATCACGGGTAAGGATCCCTTTCTTATGCTGCATGCCGAAAACCTTTTTTGCTTATACAATATACGTTGTCCTCTGGTTGGATTTTGGCAATAAAATTGGACTAAGCTATTTAGCGTTAAATTTGTTCTTCATTGTTTTTTGGGGAAGTTGAAATACTACGGGGCAAGGAAAGGAAACCCGGATAAGGCACCAGGGCAGACATGAAAAAATTTCTATAGCGGTAAAAGGATTTAAATGGTCTATAGATTTTTCCTCATTTCCCATGAATATTGAAACATAATGTCATTTGGGGAGTTAGCTAAATAACAGAAGGGGGGCCCCGATTTCTAAGTTTCTCTAAAACTAAAGCTATGATTTTTAAAGAAGCATTTTTCAGGTTAAATTTGGGGCCAAAAACTACAAGAGAGCCCGGTTTAACACCCAAAACGCCTGGGGCCATTAAAAGAAAATGTTAATTTAACCCTACTGGCACTCTGACTGAGTTATTAAAACAAGACAATACCGAGGGGTTTAAAAGTCCCTTACAGCCCGACCCTCCTCCCGGAAATTGAAATACAAGGAACGAGGGTTTCCCCTTGAAACCCAATTTTAGGGACGATGTATTTCGGTTTGCAACTATAAATTTGGGCCTTAAAGGGAAATAAAAGGGGTGCAGAAAAATAATGAAAAAATTAAAACGATCTGCCACTACGAAAATACAATCTAGCCAAGTTTGAGATAAAGCCCAATAAAAAAAAATTCAATTCAACAACTACAAACAAAATTCGTAAATTTGAAAAGATATGAAAGACTCCCCCTGGAAGGGTGTATACTGGGCCATGAAGTCAGTCCCCCGTAGAAAAAATCGGGGCCCAACAATTTAGAAAACAAACGACCCCACTATTACATCAGAGGGACTTGTCACAGTGCGTTATGTCAGTAAAAAACCCGAAACAAACCAGACAAAGGTTTTTTTTGAAATACGACCCCAAGACGCAGCGAGCGTGGAGCGACTGGTGGGGTAAAGAGGGGTATAGTAAAAAGGAAAGTCTCAAGTCGGCAGACCCGGAAGAAAAACGTAACAAAAAAATTTGGGCAATAAGGGCTCGTTTGAACATTTTCAGATAAACTTTTTTACCCAAGCAAGGAGTCTATAATTAACAAAGGGTTGATTTTGGCCTACATTTCAGCAGGGGTTCTTTTGATTTTTTCTGGGATTTCTACAGTTTTTTTGTTGAAATTAGATAAAAATTATTTCAAAAAGCAAAAAAAATCATACAAAGTGATATACCAAAAAAAATTGGTCCCAAAAGTATTGACCCAAAACAATTTTCCCCCCCCCCCCAGGTTTTTGAACTTTTTAAAAAAAAAAAAATTTTGAAAAGGTGGGTTTTTCCCAAAGGATCTAAAAAATAGAAAAAAAAAGAAAAATCCACGAAAAAAAGGAAAAAGCTTTAGGGGAATTAAAAGTTTATACAAATGTTATCACCAAAGCAGATAAAAGGGGGGTCATTGTAGTGATGAATCGTGCCCAATACATGGAAAAAAGCCGCAACATTTCTGATACAAATGTGTATGAAGCCCTTGAACAGGATCCTCTGTAAGTACAGAGGTTTTTCTAAACAATTGGGAGGCAGTAAAATCAGGAATTTCACGGACAACAGGCAAATCATTTTAAAGAAAATCCAAAAACCTATTATTATTTTGTACCCAAAGTGCACAAATCGTTTAAAAACTCCCCAGGAGACCCAAAAGTCTGGGGGGTCAGTTCTCTATTGGGAACTTTGCTATTTATGTAGACGTTACTGCAAAAAACTAGTGTCCCCAAATAAGGATTGTTTTTAAAAACCTGGCAGCTTTTACGTCTTTACGCAAGTAGATAGTAACAGGTAGATATTATGTGCCTTTGGATATAAAATCTCTTTTTAAAATAACATTCGTTTAAGGAGGGGATGGATGTAGTAAGAGAGGATTGAGTCTGGGTCATACATTGAATTTTTGCTCGTTTTCATTTATAAGAGTTTATTGGACATTGTCCTTCTAAATTTTTTTAGATTTGGGTCCAATTTATCTACGCGCAAGGAACCTGAGGGGGTTTGGCCCGGCCCAGTTTGGCTAATTTATCATGATTTCTATGAAAAAGAATTGGTTTAAGTCCATATACACGGATCACATTTTTAATGGAAAAGATTGTGGTGTTTTTTAGTGTTTTGGAAGGTTACCAGGAAAAATTAAATTTTTTTTTACGTATTTGAATTCCCCAGGTACCCTTATCAGTTCCCCCTGGGAAAACACCCAAAAGAAAATCAGGTATTTAGATGTGGAAATTCTAAGACAAGTAATGGGTTTTGAAACTATGTTGTTCAAAAAAGAAGTAGATCGTAACAATGTATTCATCGGTCTAGTTTCCATGACCACAAACGTTTAGAGGGTACCAAAAGGGCAGTTTTTGTGGCCCGACGGATTGCTTACGCGATTTGTATATTAGGGAATGGGACCTTATAAAAAAAATTTAACATAGAGGATATAATAAAAATGGTTAGAAAAAGTTAAGGGAATTTCCAAAAGTTAAGAGAGGTCCCATTAAAATTCCCGAAAAAAGAAAAGAATGAAATAGGGCTATTTTAACTAAGTTTTATTGCCCTCAAGATTGATTAAAAAACTATAAGAAAAAGGAAGATATTGCGGATGTAAAAAGGGGGGGTACTATTTATGAAACACCCAGGTTGTTTTTTGAAAAGGAAAAAACCATGGCAAGACTTGTTCTTTGATTGTTAGTAAAAGAATTAGGGAAACCCAAGTATTGACTCTAAAAGGGAAGGAACTTCCTTGCCTTTTTTGTCAGAATGTGGATGATAATGAAAGGGCCTAGTATAAAACTTTTTGAAGGGGTTTCCCTTTACTTCAAGGATTTTTCAATGTGAGTTAAAAAAAGCGTATATGATTGAAAAGTCCGGGTGGGGCCCAATACGTTGGTCAAACAACAAGAAATGTGAGGCCCGGGGGAAATGAACATCGCTCAGCGTCAGGGTTATAAAATAGGGAAGGGCCTAAAATAAGGGGGGAAAAAGGAAAACTTTGGGAAAAATTCGTAGCAAAACATTCTGTGAAGCAAGACACAATGTGCGAGCTGAAATGGTGGTTGTGGAAAAATTAAAGGAAGGGGAAATTTTTAGGATTCAAAACGTAACTTGCTGAAGGGAATTTTTTGGATTGTTAAAATTGAGTCTAAAAAAGCCCAAGGGTCTAAAAGAAAACATTAATTTTTTGAGGTTTTTGAAGTTTGGTTTTGGTTGGAAAGGGTTAAAGATAGGGTTTTAAAAGGAAAAAAAAGGAAAGTTAAACCCTGCTTGACAAAGGGGGGCAGGGGCTCTCGAAATTGCATCTTGATGTACGGCCGGGTCGAGGTCCTCACACTGCTTATGCAGTTGTATCACAGGTAAAGGATACCTTTCTTATCATGCATGCCGAAAAAATTTTGCTTATACAAAATAGTGTTTTCCGTCTGTGTTGGTATTGCATAAATATGGCTAAGTATTTTTGTGTTAAATTGTTCCCTTTTATTTTTTATTTGAAGTTGAAATACTAGGGGCAAGGGGAAAACCCGGATAAGGCACCGGGCTGCATGCAAAATTTTTTTAAGCGGTAAAAGGTTTTTTAAAAGCCATAAGGGAAATTCCATTTTAAATTTTGGAATTCTGTATTTATATTCCGGAAATCACCAAGCTAATGGTTTCCATGAAGAGGCAGAACACTTGGTTACAGTGTGTGATAGGTTGGCGTTTCTTTTAAAAGTTTTTGGCTCTTTACACAGGTCGGTCTTCCCCCTTTTGGTGGCACTTTAGGTGCTTCACTTGTCATCTTAGGCACTACCTGTCACTCACTGCTCGGTTTGCTACACCGCTCTCCAATGCAGAGGCCGCCTATCCAGACTCCAACTCCTGGAGGGAAGTGTGTGATACACATTCTTATCCTCCGCGCAAAACAGGGTTTTTTTTTCGGTGCCAAACCTGTTTAGGTAAACAATACAAGTGCAAAAGGGGATCTTTTACAAGGAAAATATAAAACTGTAACCCAAAAAAGGCAACATAAATAATTCAGGGAGAGAGCATTTCTCTGTTTATAGACCAGGTATTTCACAGTTCCGTCACACTCCCTGGTTCACCCTTCTTACAAATTCACAGGTACTTTCTTTATATTAACCCTTAAGGCCCCCCGCCCCTTTTGGGTTCCTGACACAGCCCTATTTTTTAAATCTGGTATGCCTTTATGGGAATAATTTTTGAAATTTTACCCCATCCATGTGATTTCCCGAGATTTTTTTCTCTTGAACCCTTGTGCTTTAAGTTTTGTAAAATTTTTTTATCCCTAAATCCTTGTTTGTTTTTGAAAAATATCAAAATTTTATGAAATTTGGAAAAATGTGTCATTTTGAAAGTTCCAACATTTCTGCGTGCAAGACGGATAATTATTCACCACAAAATAGTTTATAACTAGCATCTACCATATGTCCATTATAGGTTGGCATCATTTTAAAATTTTTTTTTTTTTTTACGACATTAGAGGGCTTAGAAACTTAGTAGTAATTTCTCACATTTTCAAGAAAATTTGCAATATACACTTTTTTAGGGACCAGTCCAGTTCTGACGTGGCTTTGAGGGGCCTGTATGTTAGATACCCTCATAAATGACCCCATCTAAGAAACTATACACCTTAAAGTATTTACAACAGTGTTTAGGAAGTTTGTTAATCCTTTAGGTATTTCACAGAAATTAAAGCAAAGTGGAGATGGAAATTTCAAAATTTCACTATTTTTGCAGATTTTCATATTTATCCATTATTCACTGGTGGGGTTAAAGTGACTAGGTAAAATAAAACAAATATAAATTTCACCCCAAAACCAATTATTCAGCTCACCGGGGAAAATTTGGGGACGGGTTTTTTCCAAGGGGTTTCCCAAGCTGTTAAGGAAAAATTTGCAAAAAACTGGAAAAATTTGAACCACCCCAAAAAGAGATTTTGAACCAAAGCAAAAAATGTTAAAATTTTATTTAAAGTATCAAAAACACTACAAAAAATTGCCAGGATAAAAACATGTGTAAACCTGCTCCTGTTCTTTTGCGGTTTTCGAATCTAGCGATTCTTCTAAAAACAAAGGTTGTCAAGTTTCAACTTCCTTTTTATAGGAAACCCCCCACAGGGAAAGGGGGGAAAGGGGAAACAAAACAAAAACAAACTCAATAGTTTAAAATGAGACTGTTTAAATTTGAGCCCCAAGGGGGGTTTTCATATTCAACATAAAAAAAATAGCCTTCTCTATTCAACCAAACGATCTTTTTATTCCCCCCTCCCCTTACCCAATAGATACAGATTCAATACAGAAACTTTTAATCAAACTTTTCCCTTTGTGATGGAAAAAAAATTTTAGATAAGTTGGAACTTTTTTCTGCAAGGAAAACGCCCCAATACTGTTCTCGACCTATCTTTTAGCGTCCGTTGTGCAGCCCCAAGTTTTCCTAAAAAGACATGTTACACATTCATGCAAAAACAACTTTACTTGATTCACATTAAAAATTTTGTCGATATTAAAGACATTGCCATCAATTAAACCTTGTATTTATTTTTTTTTTTTTTATTTTTTCAACGTACTTACAACCCGAGCATCTAACTGACCGCAAGGGAAAGAACCTTCACACTAAGCTAGGTCATTGTTTTCTATTATTTTGATGGGCTAGGGCAAAAAAATAGATGCGAGTCGGAGCTTTTCTAGAAACAAACTTGTCCCTTTTGGGAAAAAAGCAATCTCAAAGAATCATCGGAACAATATTGAAATACTTAATAATGATTTTTTTGATAAATTAAATTCATTACTATATGGGTGAAAAAAAATTTGGTTTTTCTCTTCTTTTTTTGGGTACTTTTTTTTTAAAAGCAAATCTCCCTTTCACGTTTAAATTTTTTTTAACTGCTCTTTCCAAAGACCATTCTGGTTATCCCCTTTCCGTAATCTATTGGAAATATTTTTCGTTCAGTTTAAAAATTTGATATAGAGGAGAAATTTTTCTCTAGGCTCTGACTATTTTCTCCTATGGTATGGTTTTAATGTAGTATCGGATGACAAAAACTGGCATGTAGGATACTATTTACCCGTGGGTTTTCTAAATGTAGTTATGTTTTTTCCCATCCTCACAACTACAAAAATTGGAAATGTAAAAAAATAAAAAAAAAAAAGGCGTTGTTATAAAGGATGACAAAAAATTTTGTGCAGACGTTACATCTGAATTCCATATGACATGACGTCATTATAAACGCCTGTACAAATAATACAACTGTAAAGGATGCCTCTGTAAAAAAAAAACATTCTCAAAACCAAGATACAAAAAGGTTTGCAAATAAAGGGAAAAAATTTCGCCCCCATAGACCTCCTTTTTTTTAAAGGGTAAAACTTGTTCTAAAAAAGAAATTATAATCAATCAAAAAAAAAGTTGTCATTATAATAAATTTTTTTTAGATAAAATTTTCAATTGTTTCAACCCCAATAGTGGGGGAATGGTTTTTTAGCATTAATACGAAAAGTTACCAACTAAAATGTTCACCCCACTCAATTGATCTACATCTGCAAAAACCTGCTTTGTGTCTCTAAAGTACCAAAATTCTAAACAAGAGGTTGTAAAGAAAACCCCCCTTTCACGACCCCATTCATTTAAAAGAACCTTTTCCCAGCCACGTTAGGTCTCATTGGCGGGAAATGGGTTCTTATGGACTTGGGGAGCGAGGGGAAAATGGAAAAACGGGACTTTTTATAAACAAGAATCATATTCTTTCTGACCAATTACCCCCAATTTTAATCCTTCATCCAAAATATTTTTTACATCGGGAAAACTTTTATGGGGTCAGGGGGTAAGCACCTGATTGTAGCCTTATTTTCCAAAAAAAAAATTATTCAAAAGAAATAAAACTATATTAAAAAGAACAACTGACCTCCCTTATTGTTTCCCGAATGTAAGATCTTTATTAGTAGAAATTTTTTTTGGTATTCTCCTTCTTCGGAATCACTCTCTTTTATCTAGCATTAAATTTCCCAAAAAGAAGCTCAAAAAAGCTCTTTTTGAAAAAAGGGTTTGAAATTTATCTAAGCAATTGACGAGCAAAAAGGGTAAAAATCTCTTTTTTTTTGGTTAAACGGATTTTACTTTCAACCGCTGAACTGACTTTTCATCAATCTTTAAAGCATTTTTTTGCAAAAATTTTTCCGAAAGGGAAAACATTCTATAACATTGCATTAACATTGTTTCCCATCGAAGAGACAATATCTACTCAAAGACTGTATATGATCATTAATCTTCTATTTCTGAAAATGTTTCTTTCGTCAAATTTTCTAGCAAAATTTTATTGACATTTTAATTGTTTGATATAAATCAAAATGGTGTTGGGCATAACCAAAACCCCCTTAAAAGAAAGAAATTTTCCTATGTGAAAAAATGTAAACAATAAATGAACCACTTCATCTATTTTAAAATTTCCTCATATCTCGTTTCCTTTGGGGGTTATTTTTTTAGGGGTTTTTTTTCTTCCTCCTGGGGTATCGTTTTTTGCTCCCTTTCTCTTTGTTTTTGGACAACATCCGCGAAAACGGGAGGAAGGTGGAATTTCTATTACTTTGATCGTCTGATGCCCTCCGAAAAATTTAATTCTCCAAAACTTACTCGGCTGTTAAGAGCGGGGGGTTTACTTGGTCTGGGCTTCCTGATTTTAAAATGTTTGAGGTTTATTTCTTGCCCCTTTTCTCCCCAATCTAGACGCTTTGGGTCTCATTCTAACGCTCTCTTTAAAATTATTTTTTTAATTTTGAAAATTCTTTTTCCAAAAATAGCAATATTTTTTTTTGATTTTTTCATCCAATTAAAAATATTGCCTTTACCTTATGTGGCTTAACTTTCTTGCATTTTTATTATTTCTTTCGTTATCATTAAGAACTTTTTCTTAAAAAGAAATGTGATTTTCTTAGTTCTAGAGCAGTCTGTCAAGATGTTATTCCATTTTTTTTTTTTAAAAAGGTTTGGGATATATAGGGGTTTTGGCATTTTTTTTAATTGTAAACCAGTGTACCATAGTTTTTTCACATTTTTTTAAGGTCGTATAGTCCCCCCCAAACTTTAACTTCTTTCTTCATAAGTTTTTCTATCCAAAATTTGCTTATCCAATCCACAATATTTTGTGGTCCCTATAAAAAAATAAATCTCCCTTTCTGAACCTCCCTGAGCACCCCCTAAATCTCTCAAATAGTCTATCCAAAATGAATCATTTCTTTCAGCATTTGCAACATATTGTATGAGTTATTTGCTTTCTAAACTTTTATTTTTTGTTTTGTAACAAGTTTTAAACCCTTTCAAAAGTAAGCTCTATGGGGGGGGAAATTTTCCCTTCTTTGCCCCTTTTTTTGTATTTGGTTTAGGAATGCTTTATTTTTACAGAGGCAATCCTTTCAAGTTTGTTTATTTGTACAGGCTTAAAAATTTTGACCTTTCGTCATAGGGAATTCGAATTTAACGTCTGCACAACATTTTGTGTCTACCTTAATAAAAACCCTTTGGGTTTATTTTTTACTTTCCCAAAATTTTTCATCTACCGATATAAATTTTTAGATTCTCCATGTGGGGTAGGGTTTGGGGATGGAAAAAATTATACTCAATTTAGAAAACCTACGGCTGCAATGTATCCTACATGCCTTTCTTGTCACCCCGATACAACATTTTAAAACCTACCATATGGAGAATATCAGAGCCCAAAAAAATTTGTCCTTATATCAAAAATTTTTAATTGAACGTAAAAATATTACCAATGATTCGGAAAAGGGGGTATCCCCGAAAGGTCTTTGGGGCAGAGCATTTTAAAAAAATTTAAAAACTTTAAAGGTCGATTTTTGCTTTAAAAATAAAGTACCCAGAAAAAAAGAAAAATCCAATTTTTTCACCCCAAAATAGTAATGAATTTAATAGTAAAAAAAATCATTATTAAGATCTTCCAATATTGTTCCAAATATTCTTTTAGATTGTACTTTGAAAAGGTTTAAGTTTGTTTTTTAAAAAGCTCCCACTCTGCATCTATTCTGCCCCTAGCCTATCAAAAAATAAAAACAGAGACCGGGGTTTGTGTAAAAAGGGTTTTTCCCGTTTCCGTCAGTCAAAATGCTCGTGTTGTAAGTACTTTTACAAACCAAAAAAAAAAAAAAAAAATACAAACTTAAAAATCCAAAAGTCTTTTAATTCAGACAATTTTTTAACTGTGAATCAATAAGTTGTTTTATTGCATTGAAAGTGAACATGTCATTTGAGATACGTTGGGTGCACAAGAGACCCTAAAAGATGGGCGAGAAAATTTTAGGGGGGTCCTTTTCGATACCAAAATGTTTCCCAATATCTAAACATTTTTTCCTACACATCATGGGAAAATTTTGATTTTAAAGTGTTTCTGTATTTAATCGTATCTATTGGGGTCAAGGGGGAGATCATAAAAAATCTTTTGAATAAGAAGGCATTGGATTCTTATTTTTAAAAACTGCAAAAACCCTCTGGTCTCAATTAAGAACAGGTTTTCCCTTTAAACTATTTTGGTTTGTTTTTTTTTTTGTTTCCCCCCCCCCCATGGGGTGTTTCCTATAAAAGGAATTGAAACTTTACAACCTTTGTTTGATAAGAAAACCTAGATTCGAAAACGCTCAACAAGAACGGATGCAGGTTTTTCCCCATTTTTTATCCCTTTGGGATTTTTTGTCTAAGATGTTTTGATACTTTAAAAAATTGTTTTACATTTTTTGCTGCCTTCTAAACCCCTTTCTTTTGAGGCTGGTTTTCCCTTTTTCCAGTTTTCATAATTAATTTCCTCCCGGCGCCGTTTTTTAAAATATCCCTAATGGGCCCCAGTGCACTATTTGGCTCAAACCCCAAAACCCCAGAATTTTGGGGAGCACCCCACTGGACTTGGGGTCTCATTTTAATACGATTTTTTTTAGGTCCATTCAGGGTTTTAGGACACCCCAAGGGCTAAAAACTTTTAATAACACCCTTAAAAGACCCCATTTTGAACCGAAAACCCCCTTTGGGGAAAATATTCGGGGTGCGGATATTAACCCCCAAGGTGATTCCAAATTTTTTTTTTATTGGGGGTGAAAATTCCCAAAATTTTTTTCCCAACAAAACTGCAATTTTAGCTTAAAAGTTTCATATTTTAAAAAGGGAAACCTGGAAAAAAGAACCCCCAAAATTTTGTTAAGCCAAATTTTTTCCAAGTTCGGGAATACCCTACATGTGGGAGTAAACTCTTTTTGGGGGCATGTCAGAGCGAACAAGGGGGGAGCACTATTTCAATTTTTTGGGAAAACAGATTTTGGTGGGGCCAAAGTCACATTTCAAGCCCCAAAAATAGCAAAAAGTGAAAAATTCCCCCAAGTCGCCCCCCTTTTTGGATCAACAGCCCTCAGGATCTCATCTAGGGTTACGTACATTTTTTGGGGAACAGGTGTTCCATAGTTTTTTTAGATTGGGCCCGAAAAAAGGGGGGGAAAAAAAAGCTTCCGCCATTGTTTTTGTATTTCCCAATTTTACGATTCGTGTGCATGAAAGACAGGAAAACTTACTAGGGGGGCGGGGCAATTTACAATTATATGATTTATAAGTTTTTTTGTTTTTATTTCTTTTTTGAAAAAATATATCTATAAAAAATTGCGTTTTTTTAAATTGCCCTTTTCTGACAGCCCTAACTTTTTTATTTTTTTTGTATACGGGCGAAAAGGGGGTTGTTTTTTGCGAAAAAGATTATTTTTTTATTGGACATCATGTATGCATATGAGCATGTTCACTTTTTATTTAAGGTTTTGTGGAAATTTTGAACAAAATACCAATCTTGGTAGTGTTTTTTTTTTATTTTTATAGCGGTCACTGTACGGTATATAGCATGCTACTTTACTCAGCGGTTTAATAAAAATTACGCGATACCCAAAATTTTATTTTTTTTTGTTTTCTGCTTTTAACATAAAACACTTTTTTTCAACCGGAAAATAACGTTTTGCATCGCCATATTTTGAGAGACATAAACTTTTAAATTTTTTTGTATTTGGGTGTGTGGGGCCTTTTTTTTTTTGGGGTAATACGTTTTATTGTATCATTTTTGGGGGGGCAAGGCTTTTTTATCGCTTTAAAAACCTTTTTTGGAAGACAGGGGAAAAAAATACTCAAAACCTAGTATGTTTTTATTTTTATTTTTTAACAGCATCAAATGCAGTATCCGGTAATTTGCTTTTCTCTTTGGGGCGATATGATTACGGCAAAATCCTTTTATAAATTTTTTTTTTGAAACCTTTAAAAAAAAAAAAAAAGTGTTTTTAGTGTGTAAAACAATATTTAAAGCACCATCTTCTGAAGGGTAACCTTTTTTATTTTTCCGTATACAGGTTTTTAAGGACTTTTTTTTTTTGCGGGGGTGAACGACTTTTAATTGGGACAACTTTGGGGTTTTTTAGGTTTTTTGATCACTTTTTTCCATTTTATGTGCGTGGTATGCCCAAAAATTTAATAATGGGATTTTTTTTTTACAGCGTTTAGCGTACGGGTTAAATTTGCAGAAGATTTTTTTCGCACCCGATCCAATTGGGGTCTTTTTTTTTTTTATCTTTTTTTGGGGCGTTTTTCGTTTGTAAAGGGGAAAAAAGGGGGTTCTTTTTTTTATTTTTATTTTTTTCGGTTTGGGTTCCTGTTTTTTTTAATTTTTTTTATTTTTTTTATTTTCCCCATGGGGGTTTTGAAAAAGGATCTTTTTATCCTTCATTAATAGGAAACGTAAATTCTTGCCTTCCGTGCTGTTGTCAGAAGGCAAGACCCACGGGTCGGCCCCTCCTTTCAGTTGTTGCCGCCGCAGAGACGCAAAAGCGTTCCTCCTGCGTCTTCTTAGTTATTGCGACCCGGATCGGTAATTAAGGGGTTAACCGCCCCCCCCCCCTTCTCCCCCCGGGGATCGCGGGCGGGCCGAGCTGCCCGGGTGCAGCGTAATTCGCTTTTAAATTCGCGCGTCCTAGGTTGCATACTCCCGGTGGTTTGGAAAAACCCTCAAAAGACCCTGGCGTATGCAAATCCAAGGTCGTTAAGGGTTAAATAATTTTCCCCCCTTTATGTGATGTACAGCCCCCCCAAGTTACAAATCCCACTAACAGCACTTTATCTTAAAGGGGGTTTTTCCACGATTAATGTTGAGTGGGATCTCCAAAAGGGGTTTTTAAACACTTTTCTAAAAATTGTAATTAAAAAAAGTGGAGCCCGTGGAGCTCAGCATTGCTCATCCCCCTTAGTTTCCCGAAAGTTTTCATTAGAAAAGACCAGGACACTGACAGGAGCTGATCTGGCCATGCTCGCGTGTTTGCAGTTCTTATCTGATGACAGGGAACATGAAGGAGCTTGCAAGGGGCTGGGGAGAAAAGTGCAGTGTATGACGATTTCTGCTGTATAGAGAATCCACTGGTTGTAATATAATTATTTGAGTAAACTTTGCAGACGCTCCCTGCTTCCTCGCTCTCTGCTCACACACCCTTCCTCTCCCCTGTGACTCAGCATGCTTTGTTTATCTTCTCTTCTGAGCAGATAAGAGATAAGGAACTCACTTCATGGCAAAACCCCTTTAAGAATACAGGCTATAATTGGCCATGACGTCAGAACACCCCATTCTCTTTAGTTCCTGGGGCCTTGGCTCTCCCACATTCCCTTAGCAGCGTTGAGCGCTATGTGCTGCAGCTGCTTGCACATGTGCCACCAGACTTTTTTCCTCCAGATGTGACCAGAAGAAGGCCAACCCAGACCCACACATTATACATATACCTGGACTTACAATCCAGTGAGATACTACAGGTGGAAATTTAGCATGTAAAGTGATTATACCTGTTAGGCCTTGTTCACACGACGGTTTTGGCCATGGGTTTCGCCGCGGGGGTTGACCGGACGCGGCAAGCATGCGCGTTGGGGGGGAGGTACGTGGTCTCGACGCGGGAGGGGCGCGGCTTGCGGCGAGGGTTTGCCCCCGTGCAAATTAACAGCAGGGGGCAAGCCGCGGCGCGAGCCGCGGCCTAGTCGCACACCACCCGCGGCGATGCCCGCGGCAACACCGTGCGCCCGCCGCACTGAGAACTCCCTGTCAGGAATTGACAGGAGAGTTCTTCACACGCCCGGGTTTGGCCGCGGCCCCGGAGCCGTGGCCAAACCTGCGGAGTGTGAATATTAACGCAGTTTCCCATAGGAAACCATGTTCATAAACTAGACGCGATTTGGCCGCGGAAACCGCGTCGGAACCCGCGCCCATTACCGCGGCCAAATCCGTCGTGTGAACGGGGCCTTAATCTGCATGCTAGTACAACACTCATACTGTATAATCATTGTCGTCCTTCAGACTTCAATGGTTTGACTTCCATATTTTTTGGCGCATACTGTATGCCGGTGAGAAGAAGTAATCAGTCAGGCTTTTACGTGCTTGCAAGCACATACTTTCAAAGCGCAAATGAAAGGCGTGTGTGACACAAAAGTGTGCGCCGTAAAGACGCCGTCTGAACATACTATTACACATAAAAAATGCATCTGTTCCAACTTATGTACAAATTCAACTTAAAGGGGTTGTCTCACTACATTGATTCATCTCACCTCAGAACTGTTTTCTTAGTTTCATTTTGAATTCAGGGGTTGTTTACTGGCTTCCACTAGGCTGCAGTAGAAGCCAGGTCTGTAGCTATAGCAACCAGTGTTGGCAGCCTATCATGAGAGATTGAACAGGTCTGTAGCTATAGCGACCTGAGGAGCTGATGCAGCCCATACAAGAGAGGATATCTCAGAATAGGTAGGACACTGTTAATGGACATATATTGCAAAGTGACTTGTTTTTGTAGGATCTTTAACATAAAAATCAATCCTTGTAGCGAGACAACCCCTTTAAGTTCAAATCTACATAACTTATCTTGTTCTTAACCCGGGGTCTACCTGTATTTGAAATATACGGACTGTATTAGTACATTACCATGTGAATGTGAAAAATCAACTAAACCTCTTATTTCATTTTACTAATATGCATCCTAGCTATTTATACACGGCAACGGTTCCTTAGCAACAGCTGTTGAGGTTTTTTCCAATCCACACTGAACAGATTTATTTATAAGTATGCAGGTTGTACCAATCACAAAAAAAAAAAAAAAACGTGAAAGCGAAAAAGTGACACAAATTGTTGTTCCAATTAAAAAAATACCAGCAACAGCAGCACTTTTTAGGCAAAGCAAGAGCCAAAGCTGATGTTTACAGCCAGTGGCAATGTCCTCAGGTTCATTTTAATAGAGATCTGAGCCGGAGCTTTGCTGAGGCAGGCTATGCAGTCATAAACTGATCAAAGTACATCTCAATGTGCCTTCATCTCTAATCACTGTAGGAAAATCTTTTCCTCTACACATTCAATTGGTCTTGCATGTACATTGTATATTATTTCTCTATGATAGACAATAAAGAGATTTTCATTAATTTATCCAACACTATGGTTGCTGCAAAGTATTTGTATATAAAATGTAAGCAGCCAGGAGAAAAACTGGTGGATGGCAGGTATCTGTTATCAAGGCTGCTATTTTCAATGGTATAAAACCCAGACAGACTTAGGGCAACAAGTATGAAGGAAGGCGGGTCGAAGTGAATAGTCGAGTCTCATTTTCGGTGTATAATGCGCCTGATGTATGAAAGTGGTTTTTGTGTGTTTATAAATGGTGTCTAAAGTTCGACGCGCCTCGCCTATGTGTTAGGCGCATTACAGAACTTAGGTGCATTAGTATTGCATCTAACATGTATAAAGGCTACAGACAGGCTGGAAATAACAGAAAAATCATTAGAATAGCATGTCAGTGAATGGAAACTATGGTACTGATCCTGCTTGGAGAACCATAGATCCCAGAAAGACCTATGGTGTGCTGGCTCTTGCACACCATAGTCCTTTCAAATTTAATGTAGTCAAAATTAAAATTTTAAAGATCTGAACAACAACATCAGTGGGTTATCTAATGTAAAATTAGTTTTAGATTCTTTTAATTTTCAATACATTTTATAGGATATATTTTTATATTTTTGGGATATTATATAATTTTATATGATAAAATTTTTTATTAAATTTAAATAATTTAATTTTATATAATTTGATAATTATCAGAAATTATTTTTTATTATTGTACTGGTGTAAGTTGAAAAATATTGGACATTTTTGCCCCTTACAGCAAATCTAGCTCCACTTTGACTCCTCAGGTTCAGACAGACCCCATTAAAATAGGTCTGCCTGTCCAAGCAATAATGCGCCTAGTGTTGCTGACCCGCATTCATATATGTGTCTAATCTTACGCATGTGTTGTGACACGCCCAGAACACCCCCAGAATGCCCTCAGAACACTCCTTCATGTTAGGCACATTCGAAAGTGTCGAGCCTTATCAACAATGCGCCTAACACATTAGACACATTAGACATCGTAGCCGGCTCAGTGAGGTGCATTGTACGCCAGAAAAAGAGTGAAAAACCCTTTCACACATGTCGCCCTCAGTGAGGAGCAGCATTAAAGGAAATCTGTCATCAATTTTTTTGCTAATTAATAAGATACTGATCCATATTCTTTTCTTCATAGCCATTTTTAATTTCTTATTGTAGATTTCTCAATTCTCAATGCTGAGCAGCTTTTAACAGCATTTAGAATGATGCTTTACAGCAGCTTCATGGGACAATAAGGATTTTGTGGGAATACAGCAGAGGGAGCCACACTGACAATCTGTTTTTGCGATGGGACCCCACGCCCAAAAAGCTGCCGTTTGGTATTTCACGCCCCTTCAAAAAGCCACTCCCACTCCACCTAACTGCATAACGGCTTTGGAAGAAAGCCAGGTAGATGCCCTTATAGCCAGGTAGTAGCCCCCCATAACCAGGTAGTGCCCCTTACAGGCCGGTAGATGCCCCCTTGTAGCCAAGTAGATGCCCCCTCTGTAGCCAGGTAGATGCCCCCCTTTGTTAGCCAGGTAGGTGCCCCTCTTTGTTAGCCAGGTAGTGCCCCCTTTTGTTAGCCAGGTAGTTCCCCCTTTGTTAGCCAGGTAGTGCCCCCATTGTTTGCCAGGTAGTGCCCCCTCTGTTGCCAGGTAGTGCCCCCATTGTTTGCCAGGTAGTGCCCCCATTGTTTGCCAGGTAGTGCCCCCTCTGTTGCCAGGTAGTGCCCCCATTGTTGCCAGGTAGTGCCCCATCTGTTAGCCAGGTAGTGCCCCCAGCGTTTGGAAGGTAGTGCCCCCTCTGTTGCCAGGTAGTGCCCCCATTGTTTGCCAGGTAGTGACCCCATTGTTTGTCAGGTAGTGCCCCCTCTGTTGCCAGGTAGTGCCCCCATTGTTGCCAGGTAGTGCCCCCATTGTTGCCAGGTGATGCCCCATTGTTTGCCAGGTAGTGCCCCCTCTGTTGCCAGGTAGTGCCCCCATCTGTTGCCAGGTAGTGCCCCACTTGTTGCCCCAGTTGCATGATGCCCCCATTGTTTGCCAGGTAGTGCCCCCATTGTTGCCAGGTGATGCCCCCATTGTTGCCAGGTAGTTGCCCTCTCTGTTAGCCAGGCAGAGCCCCCTAAAGCTAATAAAAATAAAATAATAAAATCCACTCACCTTACCAGGCTCCTGCAGCGCGGGCAGCTCCAGACCGATCTCCTCAGCGGCGCAGGGGGAAGTGAGAGCAGCCGCGCGTCACTTCCCCTGCGCCGCTGATCTGTGTGTACCGCGCGCACAGACGCCGGACATACCGGGAGAGGCGGGAGGTGGGAGCGATCCCGCCTGCCTCCCCCCCGCACCGTGAGACCGCGGGGGGGTGTGCGGACGCGGCGGCCGCTCACCCGCCTGTAGGAGCGGCCCGGCGGCACAAGAGTAGCGCTGGCGCGCTACTCTTGCGCTGCGGTAATTTAAAGGAATGCCAACTCCCGCCAGGAGGGCGGGGGGGACCCCAAATCGCGGGACCCCCCCGCCAAAAACGGGAGAGTTGGCATGTATGGTCTATACGGATAACGGAGAGATAACTGAAAAGCTTTCTCTACAGAACAGGAAGTGTTAAACTAATATTAGAACAGGTGGTCAAAGTGAAAACTGTAGAACTTAAAGGGGTTGTCTCACTACAAAGATTAGCTTACAACGTGTAGGAACAGTAAATGAAGACCTTATCTAAATATACTACATTGTTTATTTTTCTTTGTTGAGGAGATAAAAGTAACTTTATCAGCTTTGAGTGCACTCAGGGTTCTGTATATTACCAACCTGCTGGTATGGGTGTCCCTGCGAACTCACTGTCGGGTTGCAGGCACACCCGCACCGCCGCAGTATCCCCAGCTGCCCGGTACTCGGGCTGCGGACACCCCGGCAGCTCTGTGTTTCACTTACCTCGCCTTGCTCCTGTTTCCATCCCGGCGCACGCTCCTGCTGCCGGCCGGGTGTGCGTGCCCCCTAATGCGAGCGCGCGGCACTACAGGAAAATTTAAAGGGACAGCGCGCCGGTGATTAGTCTCACCGGGCGCTGACCCTATTTAAGCTCTGCCCCTTCCTTAGCACCTTGCCGAATCGATAGTGCCTAGATAGGAAGCGTTCCTGAGAGTCTTGATCGTCTACTGTGTACCGTACCTTCTGCCTGCATCCATTGACCACGAAACATTGCCGCCTGTCCTGATCCTCTGCCTGTCTGCCGTTTGGAAGGAGACGCGCAGGCCTCAGCTCGTATGAAGGTCCAAGCAGACAAGAAAAGAAGACCCCCTACTTCCTTTGTCCCGGGGGATAAGGTATGGCTGTCTGTCAGGTATGTCCGCTTTAAAAGCCCCAGCTACAAGCTGGGTCCCCAGTTTTGAGGTCCCTTTTAACTTCTCAGGCGCATCAAGCCGGGGGCCTACAAGCTCCGGCTCCCTCCAACTATGCGCATCCCAAACTCCTTCCATGTCTCCGACTGGAACCGTTCATCCATAAACGGTTCTCTCGGTCTGTGGTCCCCCGTCTCCTGTAGCTGACTCCACCAATGTTTTTGCCATCAAAGAAATTTTGTCCATGAAGATGGTTAGGGGGAGACGATTTTTTTGGGTCAACTGGAAGGGGTTTGGGCCGGAGGAAAGGTCGTGGGAGCCATTGGAGAACATCCTGGATCGGGGTCTCTTGTCTAGGTTTATGCGGGCCATAAAGAGGGGGAGACCAAAGGGGGGGGGTCCTGTTATGGGTGTCCCTGCGACCTCCGTGTCGGGTCGCAGGCACACCCGCACCGCCGCAGCGTCCCCAGCTACTGCCGGCAGCGCAGCCCGGTGCTCGGGCTGCGGACATCCCGGCAGCTCTGTGTTTCACTTACCTCGCCACGCTCCTGTATCCGTCCCGGCACGCGCGCCTGATGCCGGACGGGTGTGCGCGCGCCCCCTTGTGCGCGCGCGGCACTACAGGAAAATTTAAAGGGACCTTCTGCCTGCCCTGACTACGAGCCTGCTTCACGATTCTGTACCGCGCAACACCTCGGCTGCCACCGCAAGCAAGTTACATCAGGGGTAGCGACCTGGTAGTAATCCGCCGCAGCAAGTCCATCCCGTTTTGCGGCGGGCTCTGGTGAAAACCGGACCTACTTAGACTCTGCTCCCTGGCGTAGCTTACACCATCGCTTGTGGCGGTCCAGAGGATCCACTACCATATCCGTTACACCTGCTCTGCCCTGCTCTCCCCTGCTGTTTGTCTTATCTGATAGCAGGGATGACCTCATCATACAATTCAGCACAAGGAACTGCTGACAGCTTGAGAGCTTGAGTTTTATCTGATCTCACAAACAAAGGAGACTAATTACTTTTGTTACTTTAGCTCTGGAGCTTCTCTGGACTTTAGATAAACATCTCCTGCTCTCATGTCAGAGTAATTAGTGGACCTTTGAGCTGATATGCTGATCACCCACAGCCTGATAAGGAAGAGACAGGATGCATGAATGAAAGCTGCTTTTGGCTCTATAAACAGCGTGGTGAGACAACCCTTTGAAGGATTTTTTAAAAAATATTGATAGTAATGTGGAAAATTTTAAAAAATAAACAATTCTTTAAAAAAAAAAGTGTTTAACATCAAAATAAGAGTTAAACAAGGTCATTTTCTGGTGACTCATTCCCTTTAAAGGGGTATTCCATCGAAGGAGTGTAGAGTTTGGTTAAAGGGGTTGTACCATGAAAGACATTTATTAACTATTCATAGAATAGGTGATAAATGTCTGAGGGTCCTGCTGCTGGGAGCCCACAATTGCTAAGCCAGGGTCTCTGACACCCTGTCCTTACTCACTGTGCTGGATTAAATGGAGCCGCAGTCGAACATGCACATTGCTGCTGCATTCAAAATCTATGAAGTGATGGGGATAGTCAAATGCTGTACTCAACTATCTCTGTTGGTCCCATAGACTTTGAATGGAGCAGCAGTGCATATGTTCAACAGTTGATCCACTCAAACCCTTTCTCATAGCAAGAGCTCAGCAAAGAAGGATGGGATGTCAATGAATCCACATTAGCAGTTGGTTGGGACCCCCAGCAATAAGACATTTCTCACCTATCCTTTTGTGGCACAACCCATTTAATGCTTGGTTGTATTGGTTATTACCTACACGAAGAGTTGATGGAACTGGTTCATTGATTATTTTGTTTATTTATAAATAACAAACTGTTTATTTTTTGTAACGTTTAATTAACATCATGGCCAATACTAATCAGAAAAAGAATGGATTGTTTTTTGTTGTGATTGGATATATAGTTAGGAGGGTGGTGGGTTTAAACTCTGGTCCTGTGGGATTTGAAGTAGCTTTAGCATTTAGGTGGTATGGCTATCCCATGCTACATACTATGGGCCACATGAAAACTGTTAGGCTAGGTTCACACGGGTTAACTGCCGGACATAATTACGCCCCGCTACCCGTTACACTTGCATCGTTGGGTGAATCGGAGGCGGGGTATTGCCCTGAAGTTCAGTATCACAATACCTGCAGAATTTTGACATTGTATCAATACCTAATTTATAGTAAAGAGTGAATTACCTTAAAATAAAACCCCTTCAGACATGGCGCAAGTACTTTTTTTTATATTTCACCCCATTTAGAATTTTCTATTGGTTTCGAAGTGTAGTCAATAGCAGCATTAAAAAGTACATCTTCTCTCTCAAAAAAAGCCGTTACATCTCTATGTAGTTGGAAAAAAAAATATGGCTCGATAGGAGGGGAGTTAAAAAAAAGAGCCATATTGTTATTATTAAGATTCTCTATTCCCCTTATTAGTTTGGTTGCTTGTTTTTGTACTTTCTTTAACTCCAGTACATTCTTTCTATGAACTAAAGCCCACAACTGAACTGCATATTTTAGATAAAGAAAGATGTACTAATGCTTTATATAGAGGCAATATTGCATCCCTGTCCTGCGATATTCACCTCCACTTTGCTTTAATTTCTTAAATTGCTTTAATTTCTGTGAAACCTAAACATTTAACAAAACTTACTAAATGTTGTTTTAAATACTTTAAGGAGTGATTTTTCTTAAATGGAGTCATTTATGGAGGTGTCTAACATACAAGTCTCTCAAAACCTTGTCAAAACTGGACTAGTCCCTCATAAAATCTGTGTTGCAAATTTTCTTGAAAACGTTAAACTTTTAAACTAAATTTAAAATCCCCCTTATGTCCTAAAAAAAATAAAAGGATGTTTAAAAAATGATGACAACATAAAGTAGACTTATGGTAGATGTTAATTTTTTACAATTTGCTTGGTAGGACTGACTATCTGTTTTACACACAGAAAGTTTTAAACTTTGAAAATAGCAATTTTTTTCCAAATTTTCCCAACATTTTGATATTTTTTTCACAAATAAACAAGGATTGTATTAACCAAAATTAATTGCTAATTAACGAACAAAACGTTTTTAAAATTACATGGATAGGTATAGGGCTGTTCTGGCTCTGATCTCTCCCCCCCCCCCCCACTGCTCTGCCACCCTCTGCCACCCTCTGCCACCTCACTCCAGAAAAAAACTGCAATTGTGCCATTGTTTTTGGATTTAGTGTTTGTTGAATTTTACAACATACAGTTTATCTATATTTTGCGGGTCAGTACGTATAAAAAGGTCAGCAAATATCGCCACATGATCACTGAAAGTCACCACTATGTAATAACTAATACCACTATAATGTTACTTAGCAAACCAGTATACCCAGATAAGTATTGCCAAACAACAACAGTATACAGAGACCAAATAATACCGCCACATATCACTACCATATCACTAATAGCACTATAATGTTACTGATCAAACCAGCATACCAAATAGCCAAATAACAAATATATACAAAGACCAAATTATTACGCCACATCATCACCACATATCTCCACCATAAAGAGACCATAAAGAAAAATATCACCATACTGTTACTCAATATAAACCATTATACCAAGACCAATATTCCCACCATACAGTGACCCTATAGTGGTAAATACCAGTGTACATAGGTGCTCTGCAGAATGTATATTACCTCCATACAGTGGTAGATACCAGTGTACACACGTGCTCTGCACACAGTGCAGTTACATTTAGTAACTCACAGGTGACACCTTGTCAACTTTCTCTTTTCTTCTCCATCCAGTCCAGACCACAATGACAATTTCTCCCATTCACCAGTCATCTCCGCAGAATTTACAACACAAACACCTGAGACTCCTCACTCTATCATCTTCCCAACTGTGTGTCCCCATGTACAAACCTCCCATAAATAGTGCCCCAAATGCTAATAATTACCCCCTTTGTGCCCTGGTAGTTAGGTTGGAAGGGCCCCTGGTAGCTAGATATGGGTAGCTATGTAGGGCTCCTTGGTAGGTAGGTATATAGCCCTACCGTAAGTAATTAGTTATATAGGGCTCCAAGTAACTAAATAGGTATATAGAACCCCCTCTTGTAGGTAGGTAGCTAAGGGCCCATCAGTAGGTAGGTAGCTAGATAGGGGCCACCATTAGGTAGGTAGATAGGGGCCCCCAGTAAGTAGGTAGATAGGGGCTTCCAGTAGGTAGGGACCCCCAGTAGTTAGGTAGATAGGGGCCTCCAGTTGGTAGGTACTCACCTCTTCAAGCTCACCCTGCGAGTCTGCCTACTCTCGGCTCCAAACCTGGTTCATTAGACTTGGGACCAAGGGCAAGAAGCAGCACAGGTGGCATGATAATGTTACCTCATCGTGCACAGCTCTCTCTGCCTTGCTGCACATCTCAATTTTACATCACAAGGATGCACACACAATTAAGATAGCCTTGTCCTTTCTACCATTCCTGTGAAGCAAGGGGGTGGTAGCTGCGTGCCCCACCTTGTTTTACAGTGTAGCCAGTTCCCGTACGGCAGTACCAACTGTACTGACCTAACAGCGGCTGTGGGTAGGTAAAAGAATTAAAAATTATTCTCAGATTAAGTGACACATGTCAGATTCGAAAAATAGGGCTTGGTCCTTAAGTACAAAACAGACTTGGTATTTAAGGGGTTAATACATGCCAATATCCTGCTGGCTTTAGAGGCAGCTGATTGACATTGCATGCTGTTCTTTAACCTATGTTCTACAAGTACACCCAGATCCTTCTTAATGAGCGATTCTCCCAGTTTTTCACCCCCTAGGACACATGGTGCATGCAGATTATTAGTATCCAGATGCATAATTTTACTTTTATCCATTTTGAGTCTCATTTACTTAGTGGATGCCCAAACACTCAGTGTATCCTAGTGTGATTGCAGTTTAAGAACATCTTGCATACATTGCACTACACTACATCCTTAGCTTGGTGTCATCTGCAAAAATCGAATCAGTGGTATTAATTCCCTTCCCTATGTCATTAATAAATACATTTAATAAAAGTGGACCCAGTACTGAGCCTTGAGGTAAAACACTTATATTCAGAGTAGGAATCTTGTATGAAGCAGATATTGCTGACACCGGATGTCGAAGCTAGGACTCAAATACAAAGCACAGGAACTGAACACAATTTATTAGATGGTAGAGTTGTTAGGCCTGTACAGGTAACAGATGTATAGCAGTGCATTACATAACAGATATTATGAATTCCGGATCAAGTTAGATCTCATTTACGATTTATGCAGGCTTTCCCAGCAGTGAGGTCTTTACCAATGAAGCAGATGGAAATTGTATTCTTCTTATACATTATTCTTATACATTATACTGTGGTATGTTACTGTACAGAAGATATGAATGACAAACTCAGATCTGTAACACTGTAGTACCACATTTGTGTCAGTCAGACATGCCAAACAAAATATATTCTTGTTGAAAGAAAATCTGAGCAATTTACATGCCCAGTAACTGCTTGCACGAAAGCCTTCTGTCCTGATTAATAACAATGCTATATGTTGTACATGATTTTCAAAGAAATATGAAAATTTGTGATCCCACTAAATATTTTTTTCGAATAATTATTTTTTCCTTACACCCAGGAAGAAAATGATATTGATGTTCAGGCTGTTTCAGAGAGCAATTGCTGGTTTACCAATTGTATAGCCAATTGTAGGTCCCTTCCAAATCAATAATGGAATTAGAAAGGTTCAATGTTATAATCTGTCTGCCAGACTTTGCTGGAAATCAGTAAATCTTAATATTCGGGGTTCCACAATGAGTGCCCATCATCTTTATCTCTAGATGCTTGAAGATGGTGTACTTGAAGCGAAAGATGATCCAAACAGCTAGATATACAAGCTCTTGCAAATTGGTAAGCAACTTTAGATGACAAATTACACTGTGTAATTATTTAACAAAAAACATAATTAAAGGGGTTGTCTCACTACATGATTCATACTACCTCAATTCTGTTTTCTGGTTACCATTGAATTCAGGGATCGTGTTTCACATGGCTTCACTAGGCTGATTAGAAGCCAGTCTGTACTATAGCAACTGTGCTGGAGCCTACCAGGTAGATCAACAGGTCGTAGATATAGACCTGGGAGCTGATAAAAGGGGATTCTAGGATAGTATGACACTATTAATGGACATTTAGTTGCCAAAGTGGTCTGTATTTTGCAAGAGCTTTACTATAAACAATCCTTGTAGTGAGACAACCTCTTTAATGCTTCTGTAACAATAAAAACTGTACATAGCAGATAGGTGCTGTTAAGCAAATGCTTTTGATTAAATGATCCATCAACAAGTGTTACCGCCTCTATTAAAGCAGAAATTTTGGCAGCTTGCTGGTATGAGCAAGTCATTTAACATGCAATGGGGAAGTTCAGCATGATCAGAGAAGGCAAAGTATCAAATAGAGGTTATAAGCCAATTCAAAACATTTTAAAGTATCTCATTCTATAGTGAGAAAGGTTATTTACAAATGGAAAATATAAAATATAGTTCCATAGTGGTGTCCAGCAAGTCACAGCTCAACGAGATTGCACTAAACTGTTCAAAGCAATAAGAAAAAAAAAAAAAAAACAAAACATAAAAACAAAAAACAAAAAAAAAATAAACAAAAAAATAAAAAAAAAAAAAAAAAAAAAACAAAAAAAAAAAAAAAAAAAAAAAAAAAAAAAAAAAAAAAAAAAAAAAAAAAAAAAAAAAAAAAAAAAAAAAAAAAAAAAAAAAAAAAAAAAAAAATTAAAAAAAATTTTGAATAAAAAAAGACTGAACAAGGTTTGTTTGGAACAGTTGTCAGGAGAAAGGATGTTCTTTTTAAAAAGAATGTAGCAGT
Source organism: Phyllomedusa bahiana (assembly GCA_025379985.1). Taxonomy (NCBI): domain Eukaryota; kingdom Metazoa; phylum Chordata; class Amphibia; order Anura; family Hylidae; genus Phyllomedusa; species Phyllomedusa bahiana. Next base: position 64,329 of record JAODAL010010560.1, read on the forward strand.
AAACCACAAGAAGTCTAGAACATTGTCTTTTTGACAGACAAAACCAAAGTGGAATACCACATTAGACAAAAAAACATACACAGCATATCAGCACTAACACCTATGTCACAAAAATTAATACACCCCTCACATTTTTGTTGATATTGTATTATATCTTTTCATGGCACAGCACTGAAGATATGATACTTTGATGCAATGTAAAGTAGTCAGTATACAGCTTATGTGTTCTTCAACATAACTCAACAACACCGCCATCAGTATCTAAGCCGCTGCCAACAAAAATGAGTACACACCTAAGTGAAAATGATGCATTGAGCCCAAAGCGTCAATATTTTGTGGGGACCCCATTATTTTCCAGCACTGCCTTAACTGTTGGGCATGGAGTTCACTAGAGCTTCACAGGTTGCCACTGGAATCCTCTTCCACACCTCCATGACAAAACCATAGAACTGGTGGATGTTAGAGACTTTGTGCTTCTCCACCTTCAGTTTGAGGCTGCTCAGTAGAGTTTAGGTCTGGAGACATGCTTGGTATTTTTACCCTCATTTTCTTTAGCAAGGCAATAGTCAGGTGTGTTTGGGGTTGTTATGTTGGAATACTGCCCTGCGGCCCACTTTCCAAAGGGAGGGAATCATGCCCTGCTTCAGTCTGTTCCCTCAATAAACTGTAGCTCCACACAGATGGCAGCACTCATAAGGCCTCAAACCATGAAACTTCCACCACCATGCCTGACTGTAGGCAAGACACGCTTGTCTTTGTACTCATCACCTGGTTGCCGCCACATACGCTTGACACCATCTGAATCAACTAAGTCCACAGAACGTGGTTCCAGTAATACATGTTTTTAATTTGCTTTTCTTCCGTAAAGTATAATAATGTTGGCCACACAAAATATTGACACTTTGGGCACAATGTGTCCATTTTCACTTAGCGGAGTACTCACTTTTTGTTGCCAATGGATTAGACATTGATGGCTGTGTGCTGAGTTGCTTTGCAGTATTGCAAACCAATATGTGCTGTCATGCCCAGTACCTCTGTCTGAGTAGTTGGTCAGTAAGAACAATTGATTTTTGAGTGCCAACTTTCAACATAGACCAACATTTTGTATCCAGTGCCAAAAATGGAGTGTGCCATAAAACTGCATGAGGTTAAAAAGGAGTTTGTTGTTGGTCTAGGAAAGAACACTAGGCTGAAATTAGTGATGCTGTGCGTTTGTGAAAGTTGTGGCTCAGGTCTACTGAGTTTGTGACAGAGACTCGGAGGTCCAAAAGTGCCAGAGTGGTACTGCTCAGCAGTCTTGTAAGGAGTAGGCAATTTTTGTCATGAGACGGGAGCTGACTAGTGCCCACTGGTGCCATGGTGTCCTTCCTCTGTGCAGTTTGCTTCCCCTCTCGGCGAAGCTAGCTGTGTCTCCTCTGCTGAATGCCAGTGTCTCCACTAATGCTTGTCAACGTCGGGGCTAGAGCGCCCTGCTCAGATCCTCCTCTGCCTATGGCAGCACTCCAGTTCCTATTTAAAGGGATAATCCCCACCTGCTCTTTGACTTATCTTTAGGGGCATTATTAGTGTTTGCTAATTTACCCCAGTAAGTAACAATGGGGGAGCAGTTTATGCTTTGCGCCATTCTTCTGTTATTACTTCTGGAAACATATAAATAAATTGACAGCTGGATGTTATCATTTCCCTTGTCAGTGGAACATGTCTCTATTGTATTACACTGTGAGTACTAATTTAACATTGTCAGAGTGTGCAGGGACAACCCCCAAATAACAGAGAAATTGTAACACCTACTTTTCAACTTAATCGTACAGTTCCAGGAAAGTAAATAACACAAGACTGAGTTCTAAGATGCTCTATCATTGATATTTCATGAGTAATATAAATGTTTATCGAAAAAGACTTGTGAGAAGAGCCGACGTGCTCTTCAAAGCCTGAATACATTTACAAACGCTACTACCACCCTCTTGACAGTCTGCAATTAGCCTATGAAATGTAAAGTCGGCGGTCACTGCTTGGTGGGGGGAAATTTTTTAATCTTTTTTTGGGGGGGGGGGGGGGGGGGGGGGGGGGGGGGGTTAAAAAACTTAGCAGAGGAGACCACCCACGGGACGCCTAGGGGTTTCATTAGCTTTCTGTGACCAAGTATCACCCGGGACGTTAATTTTGGAGGGGGAATTACAAGAAAATAAGAAAAATTCTCCCAGTTATTGGAGCAGGGAAACCAAAAATGTTTGCAAGATCCTTTGTCGAAGCATAAAGAAAACCTTGAATTTTGGTTTGTGTGGGGAAATTGCTTGTATTCACTAAATCAGTCAGTGTTCTAGATACGCCTCTTGTTTCCTTCAATTCTTGAGGAACAAGTCAGTTCTTAATTATAGTTACCAGAGAGCTTGTCAAAGGAAATAAAGAGACTTTCAAAATGTTCTGTGAGGCAAAAGTCTTCAAAGTTTAACATATTAAATCGGTGACACGAAGTGTAGAACATTCTTTCCTCTAAAATGTAATTAAAACTTCTAATATTACTCGGTTTAGATTCCCCTCCTACAAAAAATAGCCGGGAAAAGGGGGAAAAATTTATAGTTTTTAAGTAAATTCGCAGTTTTTTCAGTTTTTTTTAAAGGTTTTTAAAAAAAAATTTCTTTCCTTTTGTATTGTTTGCTGGGAGTGAACACCGGAAAGTTTTTTGGTTTTTTTTTGTATATTTCTTTTAAACCAAACCCTTTTTGGGACATGAAATTGTTTAGAAAACTTTTTTTGGGTTTGGAAGAGCCTTTGGGCGTTTGTATGTTGGGGGTTTTCGCCGTTTTTTGGCGTTTTAGGGCCCCCCAGCCCGAATTCCCTTGTCGGACGCGGGGAGGCAGTGTTAGGGGGAGTTTTTGCCCTTTCAGTGCCCCCGGCAGAAGGGGGGGGGCAGGGGGTTTGCGGGGAGGGCGCGGGGTAGGCTTTCCCGGGGGGGGGAGGGCGCGTCGAAAAACCCCGAGGAATGTACGTTTCCAAAGTGGGCAAAGGAGGCGCAGTGCAGCGCCCCCGGCAGTCCGACAGGCAACCGGGGTTTTTTTTGGGTTTTAATCCTGCAGAGGCGAAGGGAAGCAGGCCCAAAACTGCGAGGAAGCAGTAAAAGATCGGGGACAGAAATCTCAGGGGCCCGCTCCGTGCAGCAGGAGTAGATTAAAAAAAATCGCCTTTTTTAAGGGGAAAAAAATTTGTCAAAAAAAGGTCTGAACTTTAAAAAATTTAAAAACAAAATTTAAAAAAAAAAAACACTTTCCAAAACTCTAGAACGGGAAATTTTCCAAAAATTTATATTTTTGGGAAAATTTTCCGGGAAAAAACAGTACATATTTTCTTAGTTTGTGGGGCCGAAAAAAAGGACATACGTCCTTTCCAGTTAAAGGCCCTTTTTAAAAAAAGGGGTTTGGTTGGGGCAAAAAGGGTTTTTTTTTTAAAAGGGTTTTTGTATTTCAAATTCTAAAAACCTTTCTCTTTGGTTCGGAAATTAACCCAAGCCAATCAGAATAGGAGGGGGGACAGTAAAACCTTTAAAAACCCGGGGGGGAAGGATTGCCCAATCGGAATCCCGGGGGATTTCCCAAACTTACGGGAAAAAAAAGACAAAAAAAGAGCTAAAGGGCCCTGAACTAGGGGGAAACTTGGCTGCTCGGCCAAATCAAAATAGGGGGGCAAAAAACCCATTTTGTCTATGGAAAAAGTTTAGCCCAATCAGAACCCCCGGCGGGATAATTCAAAAATAAGTAAAAAGACGGGAAAAGAGTGATTGGTTTGAGTAGGGGGGTTGGGCAAAGCTGGGGCCCAAATCAGATGGGGGGGAAAAAAGGGGGGAAACCAAAAAAAAAAAAAAAAAAAACCCCCATTTTTTTTTAAAGTTTTTGGAGAATTTTTGGAACCAATCAAAAAATCCACGGCGGGATATTCAAAATACAGAAAAAAAGCCAAAACAAGAGCTGATTGGCTGGGTAGCGGGCCCGGAAACCACCCAATCAGACCCGGCGAGTTTCCCTTCCCCCAATTATAGTCTAGGAGAGAGGGGGCCTTGAAATCTCGGCATTTTCGGGCGCCGGGGGCTTAAGTTTTAATAAAAAAATTATTTTTATTAAATTTTAAAACTTTATCTAGTTTAAAGAGCCAAAACCCTTATTTTAAAAATAAATCTTTTAAAAACCGAAAAACCCGCGTTTGTCGCCAAAAAAACCCGGCGGCTAAATAAAAATTGCAATAAGAGAATTCCCGGGAAATACATTAATTCAAATTTGTAAGCTTTTTCCCATTGGTCGGAAGAAGCCGCCAATCGAAAAAGGAGCGACATTTGGCCCTTTATATCCTAAGGAGGAGTTTGGGACCAATCAGAATAGGAGCGACATTTGGCCCTTTCAAACCCTTAAAGGGAGTTTTAAACCAATCAGAATAGGAGCAAACAAATTTTTTTTTCCCTTTTAAAATCCTAGGGGAAAATAGTTTGGCCCCCAAATTAAAATTTCAAAGGGGGGGCCCTTTTTCAAAATACAGTAAAAGACAAAAAAGAGCTGATTGGCTGAGAAAAGCGGTGGTTTGGCTCCCCCAGCCAATCAAGCGAAAGTACTTCTCCCATTTTTGTCTATGGAGGATGGTCGCTCGGGAAATTCGGCGTCAGCGCCGTGCGGCTTGAAGTTTTTATAAAAAATAATTTTTATTAAATGAAAAACTTTTTCGATAAAGAGCAAAACCCTTTTTTACAAATAAAGCTTTTAAAAACCCCGAACAATGGTTTGTCCCCGGCCCGGCGCTTCTTGGGAAATTGCATAGGAGAATCCCCGGGAAATAATTTAATTTTAAATTTTTTGGTTTAAAGGGCTATTCTATTGGTGGGGCAAAAAACCACCCAATCAAATAGGAGCGCCCAAATTGCCCTTTTTTAAACCTATGGAGGGGGAATTGCCAAATCAGAATAGGAGCGAAAAATTTGTCCCATTATATCCTATGGAGAAAAATTGCCCAATTTATATTCAAAGGCGGGACAGTTCAAAAAAACAGAAAAAAAATGCAAAAAACGAGCTAAATTGGTTAAAGCGGGGGGGCTCGTCCGCTTGGGCCAAATTTCAGAGCCGAGTACTTTCTAATAGTTTCTATGGGGAAAAGAAATTTTTGGCGCGCTCTGTGATTGGCTAATTTAAAAAGGGCCCCTTTTTTTGGGGCCCAATGGGAGAGGAGCGCGTTCTATGGGTTTTCTAATGCAATCTAAAATTTAAAAATGTACAGGGCCCGAAACCCAAATTTTAAAAACACTAAAAGAATTTGTCCGATGTTTTTATATAAAACGAATTATTAATTTTGGGGGGGAACGAAAAAAAAAAATTAAATCAATAAAATCATGTTTATTTTTTTATTTTGTTTTCAAATACTAAAAAAAAAAATAATAAATTAAAAATCTTTTTTATTTTAGCGCCCAAAAAATTCCGCGCAATTTACAATAAGAGGGAATAAGCACAGAAAAAACCAGCATTACCTTATAAAAAGCTACTGACAAATGAGACCGAGGTGTTGGGGGGCCCTGCTCGCAAAAAAACTTACAATCTATTAGGGTGTTTGGGTGAAAACCAAAAGGGTGACAAGGGTTGGTTTACAATGGACCAGCCCTTTTTACTTTAAAAATGGGGTTGTTTTTCATAAATTTTGGATGAACCCCGCCATCCCCAAAAAAATTTCATCTATATAAGTTTTAAATGCCCCGTGGGTGCCCAAAATTTCAAAGGGAAATGGGCGAATTTGTGAAGAATTTGGGGGGTTGGCAAAATTTTTGGTTTTGTTTGGCTTTTCTAAGAAGATGAGTTTTCAGGCGCCTTTAAAAAATGTGGGTTTTTTTGAGTGTGCCCGATCAAAATGGGGTAAAATGTTCCAGAGAAAAGGTTTCAATTTCGTGGGAAAATCTTGGGGGGACGGGAAAGGGAAAATTCGGAGAGTGGGTGGTAGTCTTAAAATTTAGTAAAAGAGCGGAGAGAAACGGGTAGGGGGTTGACGAGGGTAAGGGAGGGGGATGTTGGGGGTGCAGCACTGTGGAGAGCCTTTTGTGGAGAGTGTTTAGTTTTTTGTTGTATTTGTTTTTGAAAGGCAGCCAATTGCCCGGGATTTTACACGGGGTGAAGGGATCAGTATAGGGTGGGAAAAAAAGACAAGCCCGGGGTTTTCTGCTTTTTAGGACAGTTTGGGAAGGGGCGAGTTTACAGAGAGGGGGAAGGGCCAACAAGTAGGGGGGTTAAAAATTGTTAAAAAGAGAAAGGGAAAAAGAAACAACAATGAGAGTTTTTAGTTGTTTCCACAGTGGAAAAGGCGGAAATTTTGGAGATGTTTTTGAGGGGGCAGGGGACAAGGCGGGCATGGGATTTGATTTAGGGGGGTGAAGGGTTTTGATCAGAAATTAGTATAACCCCCGACAGGGGGGCTGCTTTCCTAGGATTATGGTGGTACCACACTGAGAGAGAAATAGCAGGGGGGGGAGGTCGGTTTAGTAGATGGTGGGTGACTTGAAGTTTAGGGTTTTTGTGGGTTTAGTTGGAGAAAAGAGAAAAGGGGGTTTATGCCCGGACAGCGGACGACAGTCATGGTTTTTTTGTAGCAAGGGAAAGGGTGATGTCTGGGGAGGAAGTGTTTATTAGTGTTTTATCAGCGTAGAGATGGTACTGGAAGCCCCAAAATTTTGAAAGGTTTTTTTCCCAAAGGGGGGTGTGTAGAAATGAAAAGGAAAGGGGAGGGACAAAAAAACGGAACCCTGAGGAACCCCCGACAGCAAAAGGGGAGGGAGAGGAAGGGGAGAAACCCGGAAAAAGAGACACGGAAAGGGGCGGTCAGAGGGTTGGAAGAGAACCCAAAAGAGGGGCGGGGTCCTGGATACCCATGGCGCGGGCATTTCTGGGAGATTTGGGGGTGGGGTCCAAAATGTCAACGCTGCAGGGAAAAAGCAAACAATTTAGTGTTTCCCCCAGTTTTTGCTGTCAGGAATAAAATTTGGGAAAATTTAGAAAGAGCAGTTTTGTGGGGTGTAGGGTGCGGAAACCGGATTGCAGAGGGTCTAGAAGAGGAAATTAGCAGAGGGAAAAGCGGACAGGCAGAGTAGGGCCAAGCATTCCCGGAAATTTGGGTGAAGGGGAAAGGGTTTGAGGGCTGTCGGTAGTTGGGGGCGAGGGAAAGGGGCCAGAGGGGCTTTTTAAGTAAGGGAGTTTTTTTAAAAGGTGTTTAAAAGGGAAAATGGGGAAAATCCCAGTGGAGAGAAGAGGGTTTCAGATTGTGTGTGGTGAGAGGGACAGCTGGAAAAATTTGGGGCTGGAAACCCAAAAGGGGGGAGGGAATTTGGGGCAAGAGCAAGTGGTGGGGCGGCAGACAGGGAGCCTGGACATTCTTCTTCTGATGTGGGTTTTAAGGGGTGAGAAACAGTTTTGGGAAAGTGGGGGAGGGGGACAGGTTTGGGTGTTTAAATTTGGGGGTTGTGATGTGATGTTTTTTCCCGGGTGCTGTCAATTTTTTCTTTGAAATAGTGGGCCCGGTCTTCAGCACAGAGGTCAGTGGGCCGGGGGGTGAGGGTGGGGCCCGGGGGGAGGGAAGGGGTCAAAAAGAGGTTTTTGGGGTTTTTGTTTTTAGTGTTGGATGAGGGAGGTGAAATTTTTTTTTTTTTTTTTTTTTGGGCGTGAAAGGGGGTGTGGTAGGTCTGAGAAAGAATTTGTAGTGGAGAAAGTCTGCGGTAAACTTTGACTTTCTCCACGTGCTCAGCGAAACCCGGAAAAAGCCTGTAGATGGCGGAAATCTGAGGCGTGTGCCCAAAAATTTTGGGGGGGGCTGATTCTGGTGGTGCGGTGGGTTTTTGGGGTGGTTTCCAACATGTCCCCGGGTGGGTTTGAGAGTTTCTTTTTAAGTTTTACAGCCGGTCAAAGGGCGGAGGGGGAAAGGGGATTGGGGGGAGTGGGAATGTATGGTGTCTTGAGCTCTGAGTGTTTATAGGCGGAGATTTTGGGAAAGGGGGGACGGGGTTTGGGTGGGTGGGGAAAAAAGGGTGAAAAATTGTTGAAATTAAAAAAGTAAGGTTATGTTTCCCAGAGGGTTTATAAGGAGAGTTGGTAAAATTAGAAATTGAGCAGGGGACAGAAGACCAGACAAAAGGGGTTCCCTTTCCCTTTTGAGTTGGAGGTCAGGAAATGCGGGAGGCCAAGAGAAGAGGTTAGTGAAAAAATGAGAGGCGGAAAGGGGACATAGGGTTGTCAAAGGGGATGTTGAAATCGCCCTTTTGAGTGTGGGTATTTTAGTCGAGAGGGAAATGGGAAGCCAGGGAGCAAAAAAAATCCGGAAAAAAAGGGGGGGTGGCCGGGGGGGTTTGTAGACAACCCGCGACTCTGATGGGAAAAAGGCCGGGAAAGAGTCTGAGGGTTTTGGACCTCAAAGGAGTGGGAAAAGGGGGTGGGATAAAAAGGGGGAAAGGGCCTGGTGGGGGCAATGTGGACGAGAGGGATGCCAACTTTCCCCCACCCGGCCTTCGGTCTGGGGGTTTTGGGTTTAAGTGTAGGCCGCCGTAGGTGAGGGCAGCAAGGGGGTGCGGTGTCTGATTGCTGGAGCCAAGTTTCGTGAGGCTAGGAGATTGAGGGGGGTTTTAAAAAGGAAAAAGGTCAAAGGGGCAGCAGTTTGGGTTTTTAAGACGGATTGGGCGTTCCCCAAAGCACATTTAAATGGGAGAGGAAAAAACGTTTCAAAAAATAATTTGCAGGTTTTGCGGGTTTTTGTGGGAGAAAAGGTGGGATGGCAGTAAAAGGTGGGGACCCCGGGGTTTGGGGAAGATGTTCCGCAGCAAGAAGCAGAAGGGTTTAAAAGTGATTTTGTTGGGGTTTAATGTTTAATAGAGCGATGTTTGTGCAGCCCCTGAAAGAGGAGGGTTTGGGGTTGGTAAAGAAAGTAAGTAATGCCATGAGATGCATGCATGTAGGGGGAAGGAGAGAGGAGCTAATGTGGATCGAGTTGTTTGGAGGCAATGACTGGGCGGTAGGAAAGGAGAAGAGGGCAGCAAGATAGATTGCAAATGTAAGCATGGTGTAAATCGAAAAGTTAAGAAGCCTAGCTACTCAAAAAAGATCCCGTTTCTGCCCCTTTGCCCACTTCGGCCACAATTCGGTCAAAATTCATTGGTCACTTCAAAAAGCTGTCACTTAATCAATGCTGGCAGACCAAAAGTTCTTGCAGAGTCCAGAGTTCCAATATATAGTGTCTATTGATTAGATCCCACTTTCAGGTGAAGAATTGGGTTTGGGGTTATAAAGAGATAGCAGCAGGAAGTTCTTCAAAGGCTAATTGGGGTATAGGGCTTACTTAAATATAAACAAAATCCAAATTTTTTTGTGACAGACTGGGACTTCAATGCAAATACCAGAACACACAAAATTGGAAAAGGACATAACAGCAGTTAGGGGAAAGATGATGGTGTTGTAGTCACGCAGAATGACGTACCATTCAAATATACAATATAATCACACAGATACTATTGATCCTTGGCTAACGAAAATAAAGAAATAAACATGATTTTATTGATTTAATTTTTTTTTGTTACCCCTATATTATTATTCTTTTTTATATACACATCGGGACAACTTCTGTAGTGTTATAATTTGATTTGGGCCCGGGTGTACATTTTTGATTTCTGATTGCATTAGAAAACCCTTAGGAGCGTCGCTCGCTCTCCCTTTGGTCCAAATAACGGCGCCTCTTTTAACTTAGCCAATCACAGAGCGCGCTCAGAATTTCTTTTCCCCTTAGAACTCTTGAGAAAGTAGCTCGCGCTCTGATTGGCTAAGCTGGAATGAGCCCCGCCGCTTCAACCAATCAGCTCTTTTCTGCATTTTTACTGTATTTTGAACTGTCCCGCCTTTGATTATGATTGGTCAATTTTTCTCCATAGGATATAATGGGACATTGTCGCTCCTATTCTGATTGGTCAATTCTCCTCCTAGGTTATAAAGGGACATTGTCGCTCCTATTCTGATTGGCTGGTTTTTTGCCGAAACCAATGAGAATAGCTTAAACAATTTGAATTACTGTATTTCCCGGCGATTCTCTCTATTGCAAAATTTCCCCATGTAGCGCCGGTCTCGGCGACCAAAAGCGTTGTTCGGGTTTTTAACTGCTTTATTTGTAAAGAAGGGTTCGGCTCTTTTTTTGATAATGTTTTTTCATTTAATAAAAATCATTTTTTTTATTAATACTTCATGCCGCACGGCGCTGAGCGCCCAGATTTCAGAGCGCCCATCTCTCCAATAGACTATAACTGGAGAGAAGTAGGCTCGCGCTTCTGATCTGGCTGGATATCAAGCCGACCTGACTAGCGACCAGCCAATAGCTCTCTTTTTCTGTACTTTTTTATGTAGTTTGACTGTCTCCCGCCTTTGATTTTTGATCTGGTCAACCAACTTCTCCAATTAGGATATATATGGGACTTTGCTCTTCTTCCTATTCTGATTGGTTAATTACTCCTTCATAGGTTTAGAATTGCGGACCACTGTCGCTCCTATTCTGATTGGGTCCAACTTCTACCATAGCGATTATATTGGGCCCTTTGTCTGCTCCTATTCTGATTGGACTGCGCATTCTGACGACAATGAGAATAGCTTAAAAACAATTTGAAATACGTATTTACCACGGCAATTCTCTCTATTGGCAATTCCCTATGTAGCGCCTTGGTCTTATCTCGGCGACAATCGCTGTTGTTCGGTTTTTAATGCTTTATTTGTGTACAAGAAGGGTTCGCGCTCTTTATCTGATAATGTTTTACATTTATATAAAAATAATTTTTTTTAGTAATTCTTCATGCCGCACGGCGATACAGACACAGCGATTGCATTGCACGCCCATCTCTCCATAAACATATAATGGGAGAGAGGAGCTCGCAGCTCTGTTTGGCTGGGATAGCCAGCCCCCGCTAGCTCATCCAATCAGCTCTTTTCTGTCTCTTTTACTGTATTTTGAATTATCCCGCCGTGGATTCTGATTGGTCAAACTTCTCCATAGACTAGAATGGGTCTTTGTCGCTCCTTATCTGATTGGGTCAATATTCTCCATAGGTTTTAACTGGGTCTCTGTTTGCTCCTAATCTGAGATGGTCTGAGCTAGCCGAAGCACCCGCTAGCTCTCAGCCAATCAGTCTCTTTTCAGCACATTTTTACAGTATTTAACTATCCGCCGTGGATTCTGATTGGTCTAATCTTCCCACATAAGGTTTTAATGGTTCACTGTCGCTTCTCCTATTCTGATTGGACGGTTTATGCCGACACAATCGAATAGCTTCTGTAATTTGAGATTACTGTATTTCCCCTGACAATTTCCAATATCCTATTCTTGAATTAGGATATTGGAAAGTGATTTTTTTTATGTTTTTTTTTATTTTTTGGGTTTCCCCACTCTTTCCGGGAAAAATGTTGAACCCCTTTATAAAGGCGTTTTGGGATTCATCTCCGCACCGACATGTGGAATGTTTTCTCCTGTTCCAGCCTGTCTCGCATCGGAACTGTTTTTCCGGCGCAGCCCGACTGCGCCTAAGTCCCGCATGCGCCCATTCCCCGCCTGTGCCCCACATACACGGGCGGGCCAGGAACTTTTCCCGCATGTAAAAAGGCGTACCCCCCGGCGGGAAAATTTTAGGGCGCACCGCACTGCCCTCGGTCCCCCACGGGGGCCTAACACACTGGCCGGCCGGCGGACTTTTCCCCGCATTTTGAGTAAACTACCTCCGGCGCCGAAAATAGGCGCCCCCGCTTTTGGCCCCTCGGACCCGCCACTGCGCCTAAAAAACTGGCGAGGGCGGCGGACTTTACATTATGTTTGGAAGCGCCCTGGCCCCGACATAAATAAAGGCGCAGATTCCGGGGGAAAAGGGGAAAGGTGCGCCCCCCCGGGCGGGATTCTCATTGGGGCCTTTGTGTTTTAGCATCAACTTAGTTCTGCTATTGGTATCTGATATTACATGGTCTAATCACGTAAACTAATTACTATTATTATAATTCAATGTTAATTTTATGTTCTTTGTAATAAACAGCATTAGAATAATCACAACTGTGAAAGGCACTCTTGTCCAGCCACCATCTTGGAAAGTCTAGGGGGTCACTTTAGCTCACTTTTTTTGGATTGCCGTCCAATATCATTCAAGCCACACAGTATTTTAAACCTGGACTCAGCCAGCTTTATTGGTCAAACAGGTTACAGAAAACAAAACCATAAACCAAAAACCTCAGCGTCTAGATGAATACACTTTTAAGAAAAGAACCCTCTTAACTGATCTGGCCTATCGTTTTTCATCACAAACCAAAATTTCCCCATTTCCCCCGACCAAAACCCTCTAGTTTCCCCCTTCCAGCTCCAGTGGTGCTGCCAAACTTCAGGTGGCCAACCACATTCCCCTGATCACCTGGAGTACCAGGCTTTTTAAAGGCTTCCAGGGACCTGCTAAATACCTGTCCTTGAACACAGCTCCCCCCCACCCAAAAAGCTGTAACGTTCTGGGGAAAGGGAATCCATACTTATCCACCCGAGCCATTCTAGCAAATTTTGAGCAACCTAGGCTACTGACAAAAAATTGCCTTCCCCCAAACCCAGACCAAGGGCCTCGGTGGCATGTCTGCCCAGGATCCTCCCGGGGGTCCCCCAAGTGGCAAAAATTCCCCCGCCTAAAAGGTTTTTCTCCCCCATATCCCCCTGTGATAAAGGCCGTAGGACTCTTTTAAACTGTACAACTCTTCCTCCAGGGGGAAAACTCCTACATTGGGGAACCTCCTCACGTGACTTAGGTTGCACTTGGTTTCTCTATGGAAGCACCCCACAGGTTACTGTGGCAGTCAGAACATTGGGATATTTTTGTACTCATTATTTCACTGACCCATAGCCTTGGTCTCCAACACTGCCATGAGACCCAGACTTCTCCCCATCACAGGGCTTAGCTACCTCTTCTACTTTTTCTGTACTAGCACCCACTGTGGCACAAAGTACATCTGTGTCATCCTTAACATGCAGGCGAGTAATCACGGGGTAATTGCCAACGATTGCTACATTTTGGAAACCCTTACAGATTAGTTCAGCCTCCTTTTTGGGCGCATTTATAATGTATAAAGACTCACTTGTCCAGCCATACACCTGGACTCAAAACAGCAAGGAAACCACATTCATTGTCTGTTTTCTCCCTTTCATGCACTACCCGTGCATGATTACAGGTGTCACTGGCAATCACATGAGCTTTACAGCCTACAAACAGGTATTTTAGCTGGGGTGACCATCTCAGTAGGCTGACCTCTCACTACAGATGACACAAACCACGCATGCTCGGCAATATTGACCTCATCACAATCAGCATTCAAGCTAGTGATTCCGGAATCTCCATTGACCACGTCTTCAGAAAATTTGTCCATTACAAGGACATTACCGGGCACCTCACCAGAGTCAGAGGACTGTTGGTAGAACAGTTTAGCACCAATATCATTCAGACCACATGGTATTTTGAAACTAGCCTCAGCCTCTTTTATTGGTCAAGCAGCCCTTCAGCTCCAGTGTTGATCCCAAACCTCATCTCCAACCACACCCCCCTGATCACCTTGAGTACCAGAATTTTTATAGGCCTCCAGGGACCTGCAAAGAAAACTGTCATGGAACATGTGAATGGCCACCCATTCAATGCTTTAGCCGTTCCAGGAAAGGTAACCAATACTTAGCTGCCTAGCAGCAATGCTAGCTATATGTGTCAGCAACTTATGGTTACTGCCACAAAATAGCTGCCTTTCCCCACCAAGACCAGGTCCTTGGTGGCCCATCTGCAGTGGACATCTTGCTTTACTCCACGTAGTGGCTGAAACATGGGACCGCCTAAGGTCACTCTGCCATACAATAAATATGGTAAATATTGATACAGTTCAAGAAAAATACAATTTTATCTACAGAACAACTTAATGGGTGAAGGGACAAATAATTTTAACTAAAAAAAAAAGGCATGGATTGCTTGTCAAATTTTAAAAATGACAATGCAATTAAGGCAATTTCTTTAACAATGAAGTTGAGGTTCTTGGCACACATTTTATCACTATGTATAAGCCCACTCAACACTTCTTGCCAACCTTGTGGAGATGTGTCCATACTGGTACCTGGAACATTTTGTTGCAGGTACGGAACCAAAATAATTAAGATAAACCTGTAATCTCAATGAATTAAGGTGTTTCTGAAGTCCTTTCTAGTTGGGATTCTGATAGCTCTGCCTGTCCTCATTATCTTCTTATCCCTGCACAAACACACACCTTCCGTTTTTTGTGTAACCCAGGTGGGTTGATGTTCTCATGCATTAATATATCTTTGTACCAAATTACCTTGTATAATAGAAAAAATGTTCTTGGCGAGTTGTCTTCCTGGTACATAACACAGATATGGGTTGCATAACTGATGCAGTGATTGATTGGTACAGCCTCTGCCCAGTTCTTACTTGTTTCATTGAAATTAAGCATAAGACCACAGAAGTTATTCACAAACTAACAAAGCTTTATTGGGTTGGTGCTAATCCGCATGGTTGTGTGCTTTCCATGAATACCCCTCCCTCAACTTTTATTCTTTTCCCTTTTCACCTCCACAATTGTTAACTTTGTTTGTTATTGTTGTAAAATTGCAAATAATAACAAATAATCATAACCGGTTTTTTAGGAAAAAAGTAAGGGCTTGTTCACACAGCGTTTTTACTCCGTTTTAGCTACGCTTTTTAGCTCCGTCTCTGGGACCGACCCAGAGATGGATCTAAACAATTAGCAGTGAGATTATCACTGCAGGCTATGAGGAACACGCAGCGGCAGTCACATGAGAGATCACCGCTACGGGTTTCCCTCCTGCCTGTCGGCTCTGTCGTTGAAAGAATTGCATGTCAATGACATATTGCATGACATATTACACACATGAGTCTTGTAATATTCTGAAACTTCATATTTTCTTAGAGATCACCTCTCTGCAGTCACCTTGGTTACAATGGAAGGTAACACCCCCATTATAAAGCTGGAGACAGATAACTCGAGAACACACTGGATCACCCTCTCCCAGTAACATGCATAAAAGACAATAAATCACTTTCAAACTTTAGATCCATATCTACTGTAAAGCAAATCTCTGATCTGTTAAACTGTTAAAGCAAAACAGCCATTCAGGCAAGATGGCCTCCACACCTCCTCCCCCATTGTTAAGTATAGAAAATAGAATAGAAAAATCAGGGAAAAAATAGCAAAAAAGAATGTGTTGGTATCTGGTTTTAAAGGGAATCTGTCGGCAAATTTTTTTTTTTACTTATTAACCCCTTACCGCCAGAGCCAGTTTTGGCCTCTCTGACAGAGCCCCATTTTTGAAATCTGTCATGTGTCACTTTATGTGAGAATAACTTTTTGACACTTTAACCTATCCATGTGATTCAGAGAGAGTTTTCTCGTGACACATTGTGCTTTAAGATAGTAAGAAATTTTGGTCCAAAAAATGCTTGTTTATTTGTGAAAAATATCAAAGTATCGTGAAAAATTTGAAAATTTTACCAATTTCAAACGTAAAAAATTTCTGCTTAAAAACAGATAGTTATTCCACTCAAAATAGTTTATAACTTCATCTACCCTATGTCTCGAGTTTGGCATCATTTTTTTTTAAAAAGTCTTTTTTTTTTTTTTACGACATTAGGGGTTAGAAAATTTTGTAGTAATTTTCAAATTTTTTCAAGGAAAATTTGCAATATACTTTTTAGGGACCCCTAGTTCTAAAAGGGCTTTGATTACCTGTATGTTAGATACCCCCCCTAAAGACCTCATCTAAGAAACTACACCCTTAAAGATAAAAAAAGCTTTAGGAAGTTTATTAACCCATTAGGTGTTTCAAAAAATTAAAACAAAGTGGAATTTAAATTTTCAAAATTTTTCTTTTTTTTTGCAGATTTTTAATATTTTACATTATTCACAAGAAAAAGGTAAATGTGATAGGGGAAAAGCAAATTTAAAATTTATTCCCCAGATTCTGGGCCGTTTTCAGAGTATCCCCTATCCCCCAGTGCAAATATTTGGCTCAACCAAAAAGCCCCGAAAAGGAGGGGGCACTACTGAATCTGGGGTCTCATTTTTTGGTTCATGTTTTTTGTTCTATTTTTTGTACTCTTGCTTTTATGACTGTTTACCTAGTTTATTACATGATGATTCTTCTGCCACATGAGACGTTGTTAGCAATTTTTTTGCAAAAGGTGCTCCCCTCGGGGGGGAAAATGCTCCACTTGCCCCTTTGGGATTTTAAATTTTTTGGGCTTGATGATCGCCTTCCCCTCGGTTTAAGGAGTCTCCATTTAAATATTGTCATTTATAGCTTGCTTATGCCATGTTTTCTTTCGGGGGTCTATTGATTTTTTCTTTAGTCTCTTTAAACCAAAAAGTTTGAATGAGATGTTGTTGTGACATTTTTACCTTTTCCCTCCTCCTTCCTGACTCCTCTCCTATCCTCATTTACTCCTCCTTTTGTTTTCCCACATTTCCCCCCGGATTTGGTATATGTGAAAGTTTTAGGTTTTCAGTAAATCTTAAAAAAAACTTTTGATTTGAAAAAAAAAAAAAAAAAAATCCAGTGATGCATTTTCATTTACATGTATCAGATGTACTGTCCATTTCAGCTTGATAAATAATTCCATTTTAGCAAATCCACGTGCTGCAAAAATGTTTTGCATGATAGAACTGGGACGCTGATTATGAAGTGCACAGCATGGCATCTTTGTTGTGGAAAGGGCATGCATGTGTTGTAGATATTCCTACAAATTTCAAAAGGGAACTAAAAATCTCGAATAACATCCACGAATAATATACTGTGGATTTTCCCATGGATTGCCTGTGCATTTACAGCAACACTGAATTTCAAAACTACAGATTTCTTCTACAAATTTTTTTAAATTCCACAGGAAAATTTACGGCAGCAAATCTGCGCCAAAATCCACGATTTGGTGAGAGTTGGTAAATTCAAATTTTACCTGCAGCAAATAGCCTGAAAAAGTGTACCTTTTCAGCAAATCAGAAATATGTGGTCTTACCCTAAAACCAGAAAATCCATTATAGATAGTAGTATTATAAGTTATTACATATAAAAAATTCAACAGAACTGTGCAGAAATTGTCACATTTGTCCTTTGTACACCTTTAGAGCAATAAACCAATATCACGCAATGGCAGGAGTTAATCAGGCAACTAAACTGACAGTACTGCTGTCAAGGGCCTATATCAATAAAAAAAAAAAAAAAAGGGTTCCACTTCTGCCACTATCTGCCTTAAGTGAGTGCATAATCTGCGCAGTCGAGATCATAACTAAATTTCATGTGATACGGTTGCAGGGAAGGCATAATTTTAGGGAACGTTATATGGTGAAAGAATAGTAAACTGTTAATTGACAGATTCGTTGGCTGTATGGGCCCAGCCTACCAATTGCAAATCCTTAACTTGCCATGTGTTAGTAGTTACCCTAAGTACATCCCGCGATAACAGCAAATGAGATATTAATGTACCAGGTGTCACAGTGTAAGAAATATCTAATAGATAGACTGCAGATGAGTTTGAAAACAATTTTTTGCCTCCCTTTATAGTGTGTCATCAGAATCAGTGTCACATCCTTTGAGACAAGTTGTAGAAACTGCAATGGCCTTCAATTTTTACCTCCACCTAATCAGATTTCCATGTCTTATTATAAAAGTTTGAGAATATTTTGATGCCACATTTTATACAAAGAGTGAACACAATCCCAACAGGATATTAGGTGCCAATTGACACCCTCAGAGCTCATCATTCTGGAGAGGAAAGATCCAATTCAAAGCCGCTTGTTGGCCATACAATTAAAATTGCTTAATTGTTGAAACAATGAATATTTTTCAAGCTGATGTCCATCTTCTAAGGAGGATCACAGTTCCAAGAGATAATTCATCATAATCCATCTGGATTTATGCTGGGGAAGAGTCCAGGGACAATGCCACCAGAACAATAAATGCCATACACATTAGTATAGAAAATACCAAAGATGACGTTATTTACCAACATCAGGTCATAAAGGTTTGGACCCTGCAATGCTCTTATGGGTTTTGTCCCTTTGCCCTCCTCACCCAAATACCTATTTAGAGGGTATGGAGATTATTGCCTGGCAACTGTTTAGATTTGACCAGTAAAAAATAGATTGGCACCAGTCCAAACTTCATTCATCCAGGAAATCTCCTACAGAGTGCGCAGACACACATAAATAGACGACCGGAAGTGCTATGCTTCGAAGATAGAGAGTTCCAATCGAAATATACAATATAAGAAGAGTAGCAGCACTCACCGGTTCCGTTTTCTATTCATTTTTATTCAGTGCTTCACATAATATGGACACATGGATGCGGAGAGACACTGTTACAGCCACAGCTTTAGATTAACAAAGAGAGAAGACAAGGATGTCCCTCATCTCAGATAATATTTATACTGAAATAGGAACCTTAGATAACTGCTAACTTGAGACAATCATAAATATGTTGCTTAGGTGGATGATCTATTTTTGTTAAAGTCCAGCTGTGACCTTGTCAAAATTAAAGCAGTTCTCCCTAGGGTATGTTCATGCGTCGTAATTGCGGCCGGCATTTTGTCGCGTATTTGCGCTTTATACGCAGCGAGATGCATGCCGCAATTACGGTAATCCATAGCTCTCACTGAGAACTATGGATTATGCCCCCCCCCCCCCCCCCCCCGCACGTACAATACGATCATATGTCATTTATTCTCTGCAGGTAATGCATGTCTATGGGAGAAGTACGCACCTCGGGAGTACACGCTGATCAGCGCGAGCTCCTGAAACACACAACGTATTACGGTGCATACTGTACGCACCGCAATACATTGTGTGAACATACCTTTACTGTCAGTCTTTAAAATTAAGACCATGAAGTCAGAAATGAGTCACTACCCGTAGAAACAGACTCAATTCGAATTTTCTTTTTGTTTTGGATGGTCCGGTAAAGTGTTAAAATACTTTGGTGTTCATCTGACAATAGACATGGCACCTCTGTACACTAATATATTTTCAACTTTACTGACTTCACTTAAAACAGAATTTTAGAAATGGGGAAGATATACAATTTCTTGGTTTAAAAGTTGTGAATCACGAACATTGAATGTGCTTCTTTGGTTTCACTGCTTCTGACAGTACCAGAATAGTCAGAATCCCGTTTACTTTTTTTGGGGCCCTAGCAGCATTATAACATGAATTTTAAACGGGAAAGAAACTGGTGTAGTTAGCCAGATCAATTTTTAGGAGCCGTAAGAAAGCATGAGCTATAGGACTCCTGATTCACAACTAACTGCTGGCAATATGACAATATAAATGGATTAGTTTTAGATATACTCTGGTAGTGCACAATTTCTGAGCCTTTTTGCAGGACAGTAAATTGCCTGATGGATAAATTGTACTGGAGCTCTTCATTCTGCATCACAGCAAGATTCCTTTATATCAGAGATCAGTTCTTAGAAAACGGATTACGGTAATGTTGTTAAAACATGTATTCCTATATTTTGGAAGGAGAAGCAAATGCTGGTTTGGCAGGGTTCCAGTAGAATTAAGGAATTGTGCATGAAAAATGTTATATCCTTTGTGAGGAAGAAAAAAGAGTGGGTTCGGAGGCAAATTGGTCTCAAAAGGATAAAGTTCCTGGTTTCTACCGATTATACAGAAGGTTTGTAAAGTATTCATACCCTTTAAATGGTTCTTCATTTTAAACATTACAGACACAAACCTAAATGTATTTTAATGATATTTTATGTGATAGAGCAACACCACCTTCATCTGCAATGATAGCACAACTCTATATTGGGATGTCTCTACCAGCTTTGCACATCTAAAGGCTTGACATTGTTGCCCATCCTTTTTTGCAAAGTAGCTCTAGCTCAGTCAGATTGGTTGGTAAGCATTTGTTTACAGCAATTTTCAAATCATACTTCAGATTCACAATGTTATTTAGATCAGGGCTTTGACTGGGCCGTTTTAACACATGAATATGCTTTAATTTTAATCATTCCATTGTAGCTTTGGCTGTATGTTTAGGGTCGTTGTCCTGCTGGAAGGTGAACCTATGCCACAGTCTCAAGTCTTTTGTAGTCTCCGACAGGTTTTCCTCCAGGACTGCCCTCTATTTAGCTCCATCCATCTTCCCATCAACTCTGATCAGCTTCCCAGTCCCTGTTTTAGCAAAGCCTCCCCACAGCATGATGCTGCCACCACCATGCTTCACATTGGGGATAGTGTGTTCAGGGTGATGTGGTGATGTGCAGTATTTGCTTTCCTCCACACATAGCATTTGGCATTTAGGCCAAAAAGTTCTATTTTGGTTTTATCTGACCAGAGCACCTTCTGTCCCATGCTTGATGTGTTGCCTCCATAGCTTTTTGCACACTGCAAAGTGGACTTCTTATGGCTTACTTTCAAAAAGGATTTTCTTCTTGCAACTCTTGCATAAGATTTTTGGAGTACACAACTAATAGTTTTTCTTTTGGACAGATTCTCCCACCTGAGCTGTGGATCTCAGCAGCTTCTCCAGGCTGACCGTGGGCCTCTTGGCTTCTTCTATAATTAGTGTTCTCCTTGTCTGGGCTGTCAGGTGGATGACCATGCCTTGGTAGGTTAGCACTAGTGCCACACTTCTTCCATATGCAATATGGATGATGGATTGAGCAATGCTCTGTGAGCTGTTCAGAGCTTGGGCTATTTTTTAAGATCCAACCCTGCAATACACTTTGCCACAACTTTATCTCTGAACTTTCTGGTGTATTCCGTGATTTTCATGATGCCATTTGTTCACTAATGTTCTCTAAAAAACCTCTAAGGCCGTCGCAAAAAACAGCTGAAGCTATCCTGAGAATAAATTACATACAGCGGGGGAAATAAGTTTTGGACAAGTCACCAGTGTTTTGTGTAAATATATCTCTAAAGGTGCTATTGACATGAGATTCTCACCAAACAACCCATTCAATCCTCACAGGTAAAGATATCAAACCATAGATGTCCATAAATTTGGTTATGTATAGTGTTGATTGAACTGTTCTAGAAAAGTTAAGTTCTAGTAGAACTTCTCGAATTTTGAGAACTCGAACCGAACATTTTACGCGTAAAGTTCTAGTTCGACACGCCATTTTCAGGTTAGTTTTTCAGTGGCTTTCTGCACTTTTGTCCGCCATCCAATCATCATTCTGCACTTTTGGCATCCATCCAATCAGTGCAGAGCACAGAGAATTGTCAAGAACATCATTGCTGAGGTATAGGGCTCTCATTGGCTGCTAAAATTACATGACCATGTTATATATATTTCACTGTATTGCCTTGTGAACACCATTTTCAGCTCACTCTCTGTACTGTACAAACTGCTCTTAGTTAATTAGATAGCATTTTCCTGTCCATAGACATAAATAGTTAGGGAGTTTGGTATTGCTGGCTGCATCTTTCCCACACCCAGAAGCTGTTATTTGGTGACATTTGCAGGCTCACATAACACCTACAGTCATATAAAAAAGTTTGGGCACCCCTATTAATCTTAATCATTTTTAGTTCTAAATATTTGGGTGTTTGCAACAGCCATTTCAATTTGATATATCTAATAACTGATGGACACAGTAATATTTCCGGATTGAAATGAGGTTTATTGTACTAACACAAAATGTGCAATATTAGTTATTAGATATATCAAATTGAAATGGCTGTTGCAAACACCCAAATATTTAGAACTAAAAATGATTTAGATTAATAGGGGTGCCCAAACTTTTTCATATGACTGTAACTCTCATATACATGGATATATATTATACAGAGTGCTTGGATTTGCTAAATTATACTCAGTGCAGAAAATTACAGTTTTTGCAGATTTGGGGGCTCAGTAATTGTATAACACACTGTCTCCAAATCTCCTATGTGTCAAGGTTTTTTTTGGCACCCTCAGGATGCAGGGCCCAATAGCAGCTGCTACCACCGCACCTCCTATAGCTACGCCCCTGCTTGCAAGTTGTCCTCATCTTAGCCAATGTTAGCCATTGAAAGGAATGAAGTATTTTAGCCTCTCAATTTTTTTCTGTCACTCTTAGAGCCAAATTTTCTTCACTAAGTTGTTCCACATATCCAGTTTACTGTTATGGATGGTAATTCCAGCTTCTCCTCACCTGTATAGGTATAAAAATTAACCAGAACATCTTCTCCCATAGACTTTAATGGGGTTCAAAGTTCGAGTTCGAATAGAACTTCAAACCGAACTCACAAAAGTTCGAGGTTCCAATCAAACTAGAACTTTTTACTGTTTGCTCAATGCTAGTTATGTGTAATATTGAGTAATGACACAGAAAAAAAGTATTGAACACGCTTACTGAAATGTTTATAATACTTTGTACAAAAGCCTTTGTTTGGCTATGTTCACACAGCTTATTACGCCATATGGACGGGTGCGGGGTGGGGGCGGGGGCGGGGGGCCGGCACCTTGCCGGCCCCTAGACTATCATTACTAGCGGCGCGTATACGCCGCTAGTAAATTACATGTCACTTATCTCCCCCCGCGGCGGATTCGCTGAGCAGGGAGAGGAGACGTAATCCATAGTTCTCTATGAGAACTGTGGATTACCGTAATGACTGGGACGTATTCCAGCCGTAATTCGCGCAGTACAGCGCGAATTACGGACTGAAATACTTCCCATTTTAAGCCGTGTGAACATAGCCTTTGTCATGACACCTTCAAAACGCCTCCTGTATGGAGAAACTAGTCGCATGCATTGCTCAGGTGGGATTGTGGCCCATACTTTCACAGAAACACTCTTCAAATCCTGAAGGTCCCATGGGCTCCTTCTATGAAGTCTAAGCTTTAGTTCTTTCCACAGATTATCCATTGGATTCAGGCAATTCTAGCAGTTTTATTTTCTTTTATTTCTATTATTTATTTTATTTATTAAGAGTTTTCTTGGCTGTATGTTTGGTATCATTGTCTTGCTGAAATGTCCACCCTCGTTTCATCTTCAATTCTTCATAATTCTGGTAGATGGCAGCTTTTTATCAAGAATGTCTCGGTACATTTGTTTATTCATCCTACCTTCAGTTATATAAAGTTTGCGAGTCTAGCATGCTGAAAAACAGCCCCAAACTATGATGTTCTAAACCTCAAAACTTCACTGTTGGTATGGCATTTTTGGGGTGATATGCAATACCTTTTGGCATCCCAAATTGGTATGCATCAGGACAATCAAAGAGTTCAACTTTGGTCTCATCTGACCAAACTATATTCTCCTAGTATTCCACAGGTTTGTTAAATGCCCTTGAACATGTTTTTTTTTGGAGCAATAGAGTCTTGTGCGTTGAGCATGCATACAAGCAATGGAGGTTGAGTGCATTACTTATTGTTTTCTTTTAAATAATTGTACCTGCTGATTCCAGGTCTTTCGGTTGGTCTCCACAGGTGGTCTTTAGCTTTTGGAAACTCTTCTGATAAATCTTTTCTATCCTCTGTACACGGTTAGCAGGGAGCACCTGGTTGTGGTCATATCATTGTGAATTGATGTTCTTTCAACATCTAGCTTATGGTCCGACAGTACTCACTGGTACCTTCAGTAGTTTAGAAATTCTTCTGTAACCAATGCCATCAGCTCACTGTTTTTAGTTTTTGAGATGTTTCCTGTGTGGCACTTTAGGAATAGGACACCTTTTTATAGGCCATCAGTTGAAACAGCTGATATTTTTCACTAAGTGGCAGGATTGCTTTTTAATTACTGATAGATTTCAGCTGCTGTCATGACTTTCCATACCTTTTGACACCTCTCGTTCTGCATGTGCCTTTCCCCTGTGCCCATTCTCATTATTACAAATAACTTTAATTTATGGAAATCTATGGTTCGATTTCTCGGCCTGTGTGGATTGTATGGGTTGTTACTGACATCTGGCGAGAATTTAACTCCTTAACTACCGCAGGCTGACTTTAGACGTCGGCTGGTGTGGGTCGTTCGTCTGCAACGTCGCTGCAGACACCGGAGTTTGCGGCGCCAGGGCGCCGCAGCTGTGCTGAGATCGGGACTGTACTACACAGCCCTGATCCCAGAGCATCCCCTGCAAGCACCGGAGAGTGGGGGAAACCTCCACAACCTGGTGCTTTAACCCTTTGATTGTGATGGTGCGTTACCGCAGCGCAATCAAAGGGTTTCCCAGCTCTGTCGGGTGATCGGAACACCCGGTGACACGACAGAGCTCAGGGAACGGCTGCACAGTCAGCCCTGGGGACCTAGAGTGGCCCCAGAGCTGTCTGTGTATGAAGCCAGTGAACTGGACACACTGGGCCTGATTTATCAAAACTGTCTAACAGTAAGAATGTCTTAGTTGCCCATGGAAACCAATCAGGGCTTAGCTTTTACTCTTGAAACAGCTGTGGAGAAATGAAAGCTAAGCCCTGATTGGTTGCTATGGGCAACTAAGACATTCTTACTGTTAGATAGTTTTGATAAATCAGGCCCACTGTGTGCTGTCCAGATCACTGCCTGTGTCAAAGTGACACAGATTAGAATGTATTAGCATTTATGAATATGCTAATACGTTACTAAGTGTTAAAAAAAAAAAAAAATTGTAAAACATTCCCCCTTCAGGGGATTTAAAAAAAAAGTAAAAAAAAAACCCAGAAAAAGTGTAAAAAAAAAATGAATAAAAAAATAAATAATAAAATCAAAATAAAATTTAATAAAAAAATAATCGTGCATATATTACACACAAAAAAAAAACCTATATAACATTATCCACAGGGACCGTAAAAAAACCTGTAAAATTTTAATCTAACAAGTTAATTTGGAAATGTGAAGGTGTAAATAAAATAAAATAAAAATTTTGCAATTATTTATAAGCAATTTAAACTATTCCCCCCATAAAGTCCTTGTCTCGAAAAAAAGGAGCCTCATCCAACGGTCTTGACAAAATAAAAAATTACAACGTTAAATGCAAGGGGCAAAAATAAAAAAAAAATTGGTAAATAATACCTTTTCGGGTTTTTTGGTTTAAAGGGGGGTTAAAGTAAAAAGCACCTTTAAAAAATTTATTAAAAATTGGTGACATTTTTTCCTATTTATTTCACCTGCTGTATGTACTGGAATAGTCCAAAAATAAATCAAAGTTGTGTAATTGTCAAGATAAAGCCATAATTGGTTGGGCACAGATCAATTTCAGCTTTGCTATTTCTACTGAGGGGTTAGGGAACTTAAGTTGATGAAAATTTTAACAGAAGGGGCTACAGAGTCTAAGGGTTAATTTGTCAGCAAAAAATTTAAAACTTTCCCCCTTGCTGTGGAAAAACACAGCAAAAAAATGATGCACCTCCTGGCGAAAGACTAAGAAGTAACGGCAGCCTAGGAAACTTTCTATAAACAAGCAGAAGATAACAACTGCTCCTAATTCTGAAATGAAGCAAAAATTCCTTAATAAGTATTTGCTAAAAACTTTATTTACCTTCTAGTTGTGTATTCATAGATATTGTCCCCCATAAATTAGCTATGTAGCTTTGCATGTAGCACTAAGGGATTTGCACCAGGGGGAATTTGGGGGCATTACCTTTTTCCCGCTTTTCTGTGGCTGAATCAAAGTTTGTTAGATAAACTCTCTAGGATAGAAGGATGTTAAATATCGTCTTTCTGTTCTACATACAGTACTAATGAAAAAACGGGAGATTACCATTTAAAGGTTGCGGAGAGTTGATACACATTTACAAATGTTAAATGTTACTCCTTGAATTCACATAAAGGATCTACAAGACATTTTATAGTAGATATGCATAGAACAGAAATTCTATTTTGGTGAAATATCATATAGTGCAGTCAGCAGGTTTTACAAAATGAAAAATGTGCTGGAGGGTATTTTTCTATTTGCAGTACTGAAAATCTAACACAAGCTCTTTGGACGTTAAGAAACAACAACATTTAAAATCCCCGATTTGGGTTGCAAAATGTATTTACAACATCCCTTGTGAAGGGAAAACATTTTTTGAGCAAAAAAGGAAATTGTGCTGATGATTTTACTAGGGTAATCTTTGTAATCAGTAATTTAAAATTCATTACAGTTCCCCAAAGGGAAACATCAATAATAAACCAAAAAGGCCCCTAATTGTAAAAAATTTTGAGACCAAAAAGCCATTGTAGATCTGAAAAAAGCACATACTAATGGCTCCAAATATATGAGGTGAAGAATGGCCCAGTGGGGAACACTAATGTTAAATGACAAATATGTCTTTTAAAAAATTTAGATCCACTTACTTTAGATTCCAATTTACAAGAACAAAATGGGGTTTTTTGCTCCCCTATGATTTTAAAAACTCCATTTTTCTTTACCATTGATACCCTTGCAGTATACAGGAGTTTGGTCCCTTGTACCTATAAATTCCTTGTGTATATTACTATGTGATTTTGTGTTGAAATGCTAATTTTGCACTGTGATCGATTGCAGGTTTTGTATCAAGTAAGAAGGTGGTGAAGACATTTAACTGCACTATGTGAAAGCTTGAGAATTAACAATAAAAATTTAACTTAAAATTTTTTTAACCCCAAACATTTCCGCAGCACTTTAAAAATTAAAGGGTAAACATACAGTCATTAATTTTTAAAATACTTAAAAATTTAGACAAAAGGGTGTGGGGCCCCTGCCGTGAAGCTTAAATCTATTAGTTTTAGAGTTAGCATTTTATCGACAAAGTTGAAATCGGCAAGGGTTTTTTTATGGTGATCGAAATTTTCCCAGATCTTTTCGATAATAAGGTTAAATCTGACACATCTATTAAGACGCGCCTTTTTTTCGGCGCTTCCTGTAATTTTTGGGGGCCCAAATAGGTTACAGAATAGAGCAGGGTGGATGTTTTTGTCGACTCAACTGGGGTGTGTATGGGTTGGATTGGCTGGAAAAATCACTACCTCTTTTTACTAGAACAGCGTTTCCTGTTTCAGCCCATGTCTCTCAGCGTCCCCATAGGGATAGGACCTGCGCCTTGGCCGTGGCCAAACCTCACGAAAATTTGTTATTTTTTGCACGAGAAACCTCACTATTAGTGTGCCTTCCAATTTAGGTTTGATTAAAAGTTTGAAGATTCTATGAAATTTTGGAAAAGAAATTTTTAAAAGGGTTCTACCGCTGTAAATTCACAGCGGGGGAGCAGGGGGGGGCCCCCCCCGGGCGAACACAGACAAGCTCTTTAAAAGAAAACTGGATAAAGTTTACCAAATTAGTGTAAATTGTATGGAATACTTTTTATTTAAAAGTTTTCTATTAAATATTTCCTGGGTTTGGGCAGCCCAACTTATATTTGGAACACATCATTTTATAAATGCGGTCTCTTTTTTAGTGCAAAAAATCCACTTTTATTTTCATATACAATTTCAGATATGTGTTCAATTTTAATTTTACCATTACACCTGTGACGTTGGATATTATCCAACCTAGCATTAATTACAATCCAGCAATCTTGTAGTCCAGCACAGGTAGTTTGTTGCCAAAAAGACTGTGTATTAATAACGAAAACCAGAAACAGTTATCGTGTTTTTGACTTTTGCGCACCCAGCATTGTTCCATTGACGCAGCATCCACGAAATCTTAAAAACAGCAATACTAATAAATCCACCACAGGTAGAATTGAAAAGGTGCAAAAAAAAAACCGTGATCATTGGAAAACATAACATTTTACGTGTTTGTTTGACTTTTGGCACACCCAGCATTGTTCAATGACGCAGCATCCACGTAAAAAAAAATCTAAAACAGCAATTCAATATTCACCACAGTTACATTGAAAGGTGGGCAAAAAATACCGTTTATTATAACCAAAACATAACATACGTGTTTTTTTGACTTTTGCACACCCAGCATTGTTCATTGACCGCAGCATCCACGTAAATCAAAAAACAGCAATTCCTATATTCACCACAGGTGAAATTGAAAGTGGCAAAAAATACCTGTTGTTTATTATACTCAAAACATAACAGATACGTGTTTTTTTTGGACTTTTGCCCAGTCCAGATTTTGTTTGATAGACACCCTTGCAGTTAAATTTGAATCCATCAATTTGAGGTTTTTTTGATTTTTAGAGTGAATTGAGAATAGCTGTGATTTTACATTCTTTTTAATAAGAGATTTTCCAAAACAATTCATACCTTCTCAAACTTTTATATTTCTGAACATGGGAGCAAAATGCAGGTGGTAAGCGAGCAAAGAGAAGGTGTAGCACATGGAGGTAGAGGTATAGGCAGTGCTGCGACAAAACGCAATTGCCAGCGGATCGTCATTGCAGGACCATCAGGCCTGTCATCCGCTGGGGGGGGGGGGGGTCAGGCCCTGTAATCTAAGTAACGAACATCGTTCGTCCAATCTGTCCCCTTCATGGTATAATGCAACTGCATCTAGCAGTCTTACCTCCTCGTCCTCGCAGGTCCACGCCACAAATGTCGTCAATCAGCATCATAAGCATACCGTCCAACAGGAAGTCAGTCCAAATGTTCAAGCTCGTGTACCCACCACTTGTGGATAATCCATTGCCTGTGGACCACTTTTTGATGACAAAAAATGCGGTTGGGAGGTCAAAAGGCATGGTTAAAAGATCAAGAGATGAATTTAGTCTGCTCTGACGCCCTGCATTACTGATGCCATCAGAGGGAGGTGAAGGAAACCTGTACAAAATCGGCAAAAATCCCCAATCCCGGCCGGTCACGGCAACGCCATTTCATTGCCCCTTTGCTTTAGCCCGCAAGCTTCTTCTGGATGTCAGAAAGACAGGACGACCAAGTCACCTGTGATTAGATGATGATGATGATGACGACATTGCGGATCCATCCTGGTCTTTTCCGCAGAATTTGCTTGCGAGCGCTTCATCAGTGGACGAGGAGGAAGACGATGGGTAGTGTCAATACGGGTCCCGCCACAAAAAGGGAGAGGGCGGTCGCAGAAGTCCGCTGATATGATTCCGCCAGCCACGGTCAGCGCAAACCCCGCTCCTCGCTTATCGCCGTCAAAAAGGTCCAGGACCTCTCAAGCCTGGGGCCTTCTTTGAGCAAGCCTCTGATTCACCCAGCGATGTCATATGCCGCCTTTGCCGTAAACGCATAAGTAGAGGCAAGAACCTTAAGTGGTTACCCACCACCAACATGTCTAGTCACATGCAGCGAATGCATGAGTTGAAATGGAGGGAACACTTGGCCAAAAAGGCCAGACCGACGCCGGGCCTCCAACCACTGTCACACCCTCTGTCCCCCGCCTCCTCCTCCTCCGCCACCACCAAGCGTTCCTCAGCTGCCCATGTCTCTCAGAGTCATGATCAGGGATCAGCCTCCGCTTCAGCCTCCACCGTCGCCCGAGTACCACCAGCACCACCAGAGACCCATCCTACCCCTTCTCCTTCCGCCAGTTTGACGACCTGCACGCCGTACAGCGGCCAGTCTAGCAGCCAGCCTTCTGTCTTCCAGGTTTGGGAGCAGAAGAAACACTTTAACCCAAACCATCCCAAAGCCAAAAGCCTGAATGTCGGCATTGCCAGGCTTTTGGCCTTGGAAATGTTGCCTTTCCGTCTGGTGGACACAGATGGGTTCCGCCACGTCATGGCCCTCGCCTGCCCCCAATACCAGATGCCGAGCAGGCATTTCTTTGCCAGAAAAGCCGTCCCTGCCCTGGCCAGCCACGTGTCATCTAAAATTTCAAGCGCGTTGTCTGCATCTGTGTCCGGAAAAGTCCATCTCACCACCGACACATGGACTAGTAAGCACGGCCAAGGCCGCTATATCTCTGTGACAGCTCACTGGGTGAGCTGGGTGGATGTCTCTGGGGGTGACGGTGGCTCTCAGGCTCGGCGCACGCTCTTCAAAACCGCAGGGATGGTGCAGGGCTCTTTCCCCCAAGGTCCTCTGGTGGCATCACGTGCCCAGAGACACCAGGCCGTGTTGAAATTAATCTGCCTTGGAGACCGTCCACACACAGGTCAGGAGCTGTGGACGGCTCTAAGCAACGAGACCGAGCGCTGGCTGGGTGACAAGAACCTTGTGCCAGGCAAGGTGGTGTGCGATAACGGGCGAAATCTGCTGGCCGCCCTTAAGATCGGTAGGCTGGAGCACATCCCTTGCCTGGCACATGTCATGAACCTTGTCGTCCAGAAATTTCTAAAGAGCTACCCGGGTCTGGACTGCCTGCTGAAGAAGGCTCGAGGTCTGAGTTCGCACTTCCGCCGTTCGCACCCTGCTTCGTCCCGCCTGGCTGCGTTGCAGCGTCAGCTCGGCCTCCCCGTCAACCGTCTCATTGTTGACGTGGCAACACGCTGGAATTCCACCCTCCACATGCTCCAGCGATTGTGGCAGCAGCGCAATGCCATTACGCAGTACGAAGTGACACATGGCCTGACAAGCAGCGGTACGGACCTCGGGGTGTTGAACCACCGAGAGTGGAGGCAGGTGAAAGAGCTCTGCACCATCCTTGCCAGTTTTGAAGAAGCCACCAAAATGGTCAGTGCGGACAATGCCCTTGTCAGCATGAGCATTGTGGTGATCTTAGTTCTGGAACGATCGTTGGACACTCTGAAACAACAGGTCCCGCCAGCGACGGAGGAGGAGACGGACACAGATGCGGACACGGAGCCTTTCTCTCCGTCAAATCCACAAGGCCCGACAGTTTCACAATTTCATCGGTCTTCATTAGGCAGTGGTTCGGGGTCCAGAGCTAGTGCAAGGTGGCGCATCAGCTCTCAGGTGCATCATCTCAGGCAAGTCAGGGCTGTGTTGAAGCTGTGCCGGAGGAAGCAGGAGAGGAGGAGGGAGGTATTCCTAGACACCGATGTTACCGACGTCCCTGCCTTGGAAAGAGGTTGGCGCGAATTTGAGGCGGAGGAGGAAGATGAGGAAGATCAGTTTGCTAGTGCCCCTCGACCCAGAGGCTTGGGAAATCAAGGCTCCATCTCTCACATGAGTGCTTGGATGCTCCATTTCCTCCAACATGATCCTCGCATTAAGGCCATCAAAATGAACAACAGTTACTTGGTGGCCACCCTCCTGGATCCCCGGTACAAAACAAAACTCAGCACTTTCCTTCCACCCACCCAAATAGAGAGTAAAATGCAGGAAATGGAGACCTTGCTGATTGATCAACTGGAGACATCTGTTGCGTCTGCTTCACTTTCCCCAAATGTCACGGTGGAACAACATCAGCGACGTGACAGCAGTAGAGTGCCAAGTAGGCGTAGCGGCAGCAGCAGGCAAGGTGGCAGAAGCCTAATGTGTGACCTCTGCAATCTTTGTTTACCCACCACACCAACGCAAGCAATGCAGGGCACACATCCAACACACAGAGATCACTTAAGATCATGGTGCACGACTATCTGCTCTCAACAACCGATGTTTTTGCATGTGTTCCGGACCCAATAGACTTCTGGTATCCAAAATGGACGAATGGCCCGAGCTGGCTCATCACGCCATAGAGGTGTTGTCCTGCCCAGCACCAGCGTCATATCTGAGCGACCTTCAGCACAGCTGGAGGAGTCATTACAGACAAACGCATCCGGCTTTCCACAGATAATGTGGATCGTTTGACTTTCATCAAGATGAATCAGGCATGGATCTCTGATGATGTTGTGGCCCCAATTGCCGAGGTCACCGATTATTCCCGGGTCTACTTCACATTCCTTTTCAAACAGAAATGGTCCTCTTGAAAACTTTTTTTAAAATGATCAATTTTTTACTGCAATTTTTATTCTCTTTTCCCCTTATTTTCTTTTGCTGTGAGGAGCTGTAAAAGACAGCAAGGTTCAGACAAACCTATTCCATTTACTCACTTTTTCTTAAAATTTTGCATTGTCAATGTTTTGGGTCATGTTGCGTAGATACAGCTAAATTATGGCCTTTGAACAGAAATGTGGCTTCAATGGGATTTTCCCCCCCAAATTTTTTTTTTAAAGGGCTGAGAAGTCATTTTTATAATTTTTTGGGGTCATTAGCTGTAGATACAGCAATAATCATGGCCTTGGGAAAAAAATGTGCTTTCTCTAAATATTCTCTTCTCCCAACACATTTTTTTAGCAGTGGCTGTAAAGAAGCAATTTTTATAATTCTTTGGGTCACTTATCTTAAGAAATTGCAGCAATATTTTAGGTCCTGTTGCTGAATACAGAAAAATGGGTTTTTTAACAGACATTTGTTCTATCACTCCTCACATTTTTAAGTGGCTGAGAAGTCATATTATAATTTTTTTGGGGCAATTAGCTGTGAGATACAGCAATAATAGTCCTTTACAGAAATGTGCTTCTAAGGAATTTCTCCAATTTTCTAACGTGCTATCTTTTAATTTTTGGTCATTGCTTGAATGCAGCAATCATGGGCCATTTAAAAAATGTGTTCTACAGTTTTGGTTCTCACAGATGCAAAGTGGCTAAGGGTCATTTAAATTTTTGGGGGCATTTTGCTGTGACATGCAGCTATACTACAGGTCCTATTCTAAAAAATGTTGTTTCTAACAGACATTTGTTCTTCACAATTGTCCAAAGTGGCTCAAGGGTCATGCTTTGAATTTTTTGGGGCATTTTGCTGTGACATGCAGCTATACTACAGGTCCTATTCAAAAAATGTTGTTTCTAACAGACATTTGTTCTTCACAATTGACCAAAGTGGCTCAAGGGTCATGCTTTGAATTTTTAGGGGCATTTTGCTGTGACATGCAGCTATACTACAGGTCCTATTCTAAAAAATGTTGTTTCTAACAGACATTTGTTCTTCACAATTGTCCAAATTGGCTCAAGGTCATGCTTTGAATTTTTGGGGGCATTTTGCTGTGACATGCAGCTATACTACAGGTCCTATTCTAAAAAATGTTGTTTCTAACAGACATTTGTTCTTCACAATTATCAAGAGTGGCTCAAGGGTGATGGTGCTGTCAGAAACAGGAATAGGTAGGACACTGTTAATGGACACATATTGCAAAATGACTTGTTTTTGCAAGATCTTTAACATAGCTATCAATCCCTGTATTGAGACAACCCATTTAATACAATGAAAAAAGAGAAACAAAGACATGGTGGGATTCCATCCTATTTTAAAAATGTGTTTTCTAGAATTAAAGTACTAAAAAACTTGCATGTACAAAATAGCTGTAAAAAAATTCCTCTGAATTGTACAAGGAGGTACAGGAACACTTGACCAGATGTAGGTTATTCAGAGGACATGGAGTATGGAGCACGGACAGAGAACAAAGTACAGAGACCAATTTTCCTCCAGCACGTTGAGTAAAATGAGAAAAAGAATGCCAAGATAAAGGGCACCTGGTGTAACAGGAGCGTTAACCACCAGTATTTCCAAGTGAAGCTCAAATTGGTCCACACTCATACGGAGGGACAAGCGCTACCCGGTATTGACTGTGTAACTGAGGAAGGCTGGATTCCACACTTCCACTTCCCGCACTCTGTTCAGCACGACAGTTTTTCGTTGCTGCGTCATCAGGGCATTTAACCTGCGTGTTAATATAGATGACGGACGCCAGCCAGGGGCTCTCACCGTACCCACTGTAACTCGCCCTGGGTCATGCTGTGGGCCCAGGTTACAGGTATAGTCAATGTCCAGTGAAACAAAATGTGGTTGAAAGACTCCTTTTTCCGCACTTTTTAAATGTGGGGGTCATGCAGGTTTGGGCTTGCATGCTGTGGTCCCAGACAGGTATATCAATGTCCAGTGAAACTAAAAATGGTGGTTGAAAACTCCTTTTTTCCGGCACTTTTAAATTGGGGGTCATGCAGGTTTGGGGCTCAGCTGTGGCCAGGAAGGGATAATCCAAAGTCCAGTCAAGTTAGATGATGGTTCAAATCATACTGCATTCTGGGCACTTTTCATTGTGGGTGATGCAGTTTTAAGGTCAGGCTGTGGTACAAGACGTGATATGAAATGTCTGTGACTTTTTCTGTGAATTTTAATAACCTAGTGTGTTGCCTAAGAAGTAGCAACGTATCCATTTTGCTGTTGTGGATGTTAATTTCATCAGCTTCTCCAGCCTTGTCTTGGGGTGTAATAATGAAGGTGTTGTTTGCTCTCCCCATTAGACTTTAATGGTCAACGCTCATAATCGACCTCACTATGTCGAAAAACTTATCGATAGCGCGCCGACTATCAGGACTATCGATCGATCTCGATAGCCAACACAATCGCTCAACACTAATCAGTTATAGTAAAAAAGCAATGCCACTTTTTCTTATTCTTTTTTGTGTGCAACCTTCACTTAGGCACAATCATAGGGCCTCCAACCCCATAAATTCCTTTGTCCAAGCAGTGATGTGCCAAAAGTTTTTTGATTATAAAAATTAAACTTTATTATACACCACGGTAAAACAGCTTCTTTCAAGCACCATCGGTATCGTCACAATTAGAAAGTACACATGCTCAAATCTATGAGTACATACGTATAAAGAACAGCAGTCCTTTTCCGTGCTCCAAGTGGAGCTTCCTCATGGAGACGCCAGGTGGAAGTTCCACTTGGAGCATGGAAAAGGACTGCTGTTCTTTATACGTATGTACTCATAGATTTGAGCATGTGTACCTTCTAATTGTGACGATACCGATGGTGCTTGAAAGAAGCTTTTTACCGTGGTTTATAATAAAGTTTAATTTTTATAATAAAAACTTTTGCACATTACTGCTTTGACCAAAAAACATAATCAAACCATGATTCACTAGTGTAGAATATATGATTAAATTATACTGAAGTCCCAATGTACTCAACATTCAATACAAAAATGAAGACAAGAAAAAATTATCCAATAAATTACAAACAGTCAAGTTCAAATACATCTAATTATACTTTTATCATGTGTATTGAAAATATTTCATAGACATATCACTATATAGGTGTAATAAGAAGTAGACAATCCCCTAGCATTCCATATATGAGTGAGAAACCACTTTTTGTATTATTCCATTCCTTTCCTTTGGTGTGTAGCAAGTCAATTTATGCAAAAATGTTGCAGATTTATTGTGGATAATTGCCATTAGGGAATGGAAAATCCACAATACATTTACCAATTAGTTACCTTGCACCAAAATCTGTAATAGTGAATCTTAAATTAATACACACCAAAGTCTGCATCATTTTGTGTTGGTGGTGCTTCAATACCGAGGTATTGCCTCATACTGCAGTGTACTGAAAAGCTGACAGTTCGTACTGTTGTCATTGTGTATAACCATTATATTCAGGAACCAAAAAGATTATCCTTTGTACAATGAAAGATTTTTACATAGAGTCCTGTATGTGTAAATTAAGGTTTAGAAAGAATTGTCTGCAACTAATTCACAAATGGTTTAAGTACCATCTCTTGGTAATTGTGGTCTGTGATGTATATACTGTTATAAGTGTGTACACCAAGAATCAGTTCTGGGGTCATTATTGTTATGCCATGTATAAATGATATAGAACATGAAGTTCATAGCATATTGCAGATAGCATCAGTTATTTCTAATGTATTTGGGCATCCAGACCGCAAACAAGATTTAATATAGATAAATGAGCAGCTATTAATCTAGGACAGAGTTCTACACAAGGCTAAATAAAAGATCATACACATAAAAAAGCTGCCATTGCAGGGTCCTACAGAGATTGGTTTCATTTTTTCCTAGGCTCATGGAGGTTAAACTTGCTTACTACAGTATTAATACTTTGGATTTGTCTAATATCAGTATCACTGCTTGTATTGAAATATTAATATATATTTAATTAATAATGAAGCTGATGATAAAGATGATATAGCAATTATGACTTATTATGAATTAGGCCCCATATATGACTGGGAAGATCTCTTCACCAATATGTCTATGGATCACATTCTCTTGTTCCAAGATCCAATACTTCACATGAAAAAAAGGATACATATTTCAACGGATCTCCTAAATGTGAAATGCAAAAGCCTATGGAAACTTTATTAAATGGGAAAAACATTTTATTCTTCACTCTTATAAGCTGACTAATTAGTATTCAAATAAATAATTCAGTGGCCAGTTGGTTGTAGGACTCCGGAAAAGGAAATATGAATTCCCTGCATCTAGTAGCTTCTTATTTGTAATAATTTGTCTATGAGCTCCAATCTCAACTACTTTTATTTGCCCTCTACATCTCTTTGCAGCAGTCTCTATAACTCCTAAATGTACATGACACAGCCCGAGGCCTTTCAATGTCACAAATCCCTATTAGAATCTACGTATATTTAAGAAGGGTTCTGTGACTTCAACTTGACGGCTTAGCAGTATATTTAGGTTTCTGCACCATAAGTGGAAGTTTTAAAAGTCGCCTTGAATTGTGTTATATAACAATTCAAATGGATATATTGCTTTTCTTACGCTTATTCTGATGATGATTATTATTATTGCATTATTAATGAAAACAATAAAACTGACATCTAAATATTTCAAAATATAGCAGATTAGTAATAGGTTTGAACTGTGGTGTGTGCAGCCAAAAATATTAAAAAAATGTAAACTGTAAGGCTGCATTACCATAATGTTTCAGCAGCCTGTTAGGAATATCCATTGGGATACTGTAAAAGTTTATTCTGATGGATGCTGTGATGGGACCCCGGCGGGGCTGCAGACTTTTAGGGCGACATGTATGAATCTCGCCGGGTCGGGGCGCACCTTTCCGCCAGTTTCCCGGCGGAATCTGCGCCTGATTTACGTCAGGGCCGGGGCGCGCTCATACATTCTATGTAAAGTCCGCCGCGCCTCGCCTGTGTGTTAGGCGCAGTGCGGGACCGAGGCGCAGTGCGGCGCTGCGCCTAAGATTCGCCGTCCGAGGAAGTGCGCTCGTACATGCGGGCAAAAGTTCCCTGCGCCTCGCCAGTGTGTGTGGGGCACAGTGCGGGGACATGGGCGCAGTGCGGGACTTAGGCGCCATTGCGGACTGCGCCGAAAAACATTTTCCGATGCGAGACGGGCTGGAACAGCGAGAATCATTCCAGATGTCGGTGCGGAGTATGAATCAAAAAATCGCCTTTAAAAAAGGCGTTCAACATTCTCAGGAAAAGAGCTGAAAACCTAAAAAAATGAAAAATAATAAAAACAAAATCACTTTCCAATACCCTAATTCAAGAATTAGGATATTGGAAATTGCCGGGAAATACAGTAATTCAAATTCAGAAACTATTCTGATTGGTCGGCATAAACCAGCCAATCAGAATAGGAGGGGACATTGAACCATTAAAAACCTTTGGGGAAGTTTAGGACCAATCAGAATCCACGGCGGTTTATTTTCAAAATACAGTAAAAATGCTGAAAAGAGCTGATTTGGTTAAGCTCCCGGGGACTTGGCTAGCTCAGCCAAATCAAAATAGGGCGGCAGAGACCCTTCTAGCCTATGGAGAAGTTTAGACCAATCAGAATCCACGGCGGGGACAGTTAAAAATTTACTGTAAAAAATGCTGAAAAGAGGTGATTGGCTAAGCTAGTGGGGGCGCGGCTAGCTCAGCCAATCAGAATAGGAGCGACAGAGACCCATTAAAACCTATGGAGAATTATTGACCAATCAGAATCGGAGCGCCAAAGACCCATTTAGTCTATGGAGAATTTTTAAACCAATCGGGAATCATGAGGGATAATTCAAAATACAGTAAAAAGACAGAAAAGAGCTGATTTGCTGAGTTTGCGGGGGCTTGGCTATCCCAGCCAATCAGAGCGCGAGCTACTTCTCCCATTATGTTTTATGGAGAGATGGGCGCACGAAACCCTCGGCGCCCCAGCACCGTGTGGCATGAAGTATTAATAAAAAAATTATTTTTATTAAATGTAAAACATTATCAGATAAAGAGTCAAACCCTTCTTTACAAATGAAACAGTTAAAATCCCGAACAACGCGTTTGTCACCGAGACCGGCGCTACATAGGGAATTGCAATAGAGAGAATTGCCGGGAAATACAGTAATTCAAATTGTTTAAGCTATTCTCATTGGTCGGCATAAACTAGCACATTTAGAATAGGAGCGACAATGTCCCATTATAACTATGGAGGAGAATTGACTAATCAGAAAAGGAGCGACAATGTCCATTATATCCTATGGAGAAAAATTGGGCTAATCATATTCAAAGGCGGGGACAGTTCAAAATACAGTAAAATGCAGAAACGAGTGATTGGTCGAAGCGGCGGGGGCTCGTCCAGCTTAGCCAATCAGAGCGTGAGCTACTTTCTCATAGAGTTCTATGGGGAAAAGAAATTCTGAGCGCGCTCTGTGATTGGCTAAGTTAAAAGAGGCGCCGTTATTTGGACCAATGGGAGAGCGAGCGACGCTCCTATGGTTTTCTAATGCAATCAGAAATCAACTGTACATGGCCGAAACAAATTATAACACTTTCAGAAATTGTCCCGATGTGTATATAAAACGAATAATAATATGGGGGTAACGAAAAAAAAAATATTAAATCAATAAAATCATGTTGTTTCCTGCGTTATATCCCTTCTTTTGTAAGAAAGTAGCATTTACTACTGAAATCTGGAAACTTCGAGCCTGCTCTGACAGAGATAAATTCAGTTAATTGCCAGATTAGAGTAGTTAATGCTCTGAAACTACTATATTGTACAACATAAGGGACACAACATTGGAAACAACATGTCTGTAAATAGCTTTTGCTGTTCTCAGTAAGGGCAGCATAAGCTAAGTGTCAGATTTCCTTTAAATTAAAGGATTTAATTACTATACGGCAGCACCTCTGGTTTGTTGATGCTCTCGGAGAGGAGTTAACTGCTATCCGACCAGTCATCTGAACAGCATAATGGGCCCCCAGGCATAACACTGCAGTGGGCTCTGCCCAAATACATGACATCCCACTAGGCCATGCCACTAGCCACCCCTAATCACACTCATATTATCACACCATTTATGTCTAGGCACCACCAGCCTGCAGCTAAAAAAAAGACTAATCGGCAGAGAGGATAGCTTTTGGCTCCCTTCTCCACCATGGTTTTTAACTGTTTGCACATCCTAAAACATACAAACAGTTAAATAAGAAAAGTCAACAAAAAGGATCCAGGGTATATTTTTTGTATTCCTGAGACACACATATACCACCTGGGGCCCCCCATACTTGTGGGGCCCCCAGGCAACTGCCGAGTGTGCCCAATGGAAAATATGGCCCTGTGTCCGACATCATGTCATTTCCCAAATTTTTCCACAAGTTCAGTTGAACCATTGTCAAATCAAGCAGGGAACTATTGAACCAACATTCACCTTGATAAATATTTCCATAAAAGAGAAGGAAGCATTCAGTCACACACAAGCTCAAGTATATAATCTTATTTGTCTGTTTGCAGTGTTTTTTGTAAAACAGAAATGGGCATATGGTGATGAGCAGAGCACTGGCTGCTTTTAATCATACGTATAAGAAAGTATCCTTTCCCCAAAGGGCAGCTTGTTTTAACTTAAAGGTGTTGACTTCATAAGTCCTTTCATTGGATAACAATGATCCTTACTTACTAAAATAGATTTCACCACAAAGTACTTGGATGAAGCACGGTAACTCAGTCATGTCACTACATACCTTTCTCTAATCTTCAGCCTTTAGTATTACATGACGTAATCAGGATAGTTGCAGGATTTTTTTTCTTCCTACTCCGAAGGTATCACATGCAAATAACTTTGTAGATAGAATGACCTTCATATATAAAGTGAAAACTTGTTTTCAGGCTGTCATTGCATGCAAATCCCCTTGTTAATATTCTCTGGAGTTCTGGTGCTATCATTTCTCTTCTTTTTTCTCATTATCTCCAGCACTTTGTCCTATACTAAGAAGAAATTAGCTTCTAATGAGTTTTGTCCTGGTTGTGTGTAACTTGTTGTTTGAACAATCTATTTAAAGAGCGCAGGTGAAAACCCATGACAAGTTGTATTTGTTACAGTGCTACAATGACACCACAAACATGTACTGATACCATTGTCTAACTAATAATGAAGACATTTCCTATCCAAAAGTAATAACATAGAGAATTTAAGTATAGGAATTACATTTTTAAATGGATCTCTGTCTTTCTATCTACCTGCATGTACATTAGTGAATAAAAACTTCAAATATTCATCTTTTCACCTTATCCAGGGTGCTGAGGTTTTAGTTTTCACAGATTGTAACTTGGGTTAAGGGACTTGCAAGCTTGA